>VYXH01005431.1:1598083-1629714 GCA_013397275.1 Burhinus bistriatus
GCTTGTGGGTAAGACCCCAGTTCCATACTTGATTATGAACTTTCTGTGCAACCTCAGGCAGGTAATTGTTCAGTTGGTCTTTTTTTCCTTTCCATTTCTTTATCCATCTTAGTTTATTATATATGTCAGAAGATAAATTACTCTTTTGTACCATCACTACTTAACAGATGAGTCTTTAAAAAGTAATTGATGAGGGAGTAAAACATTGTTTTATAGAAGGACTTGCAACTCAGAACAGTTAACTCCAAGAATTACTTCATCAGAGTTGACTTTTGGCAAGTGACATAGAGGAAAAGAACACCTATTATCAGTACTTCTCTGAATGGACTAATACAATGCCTTTCTACAAACTTAAGATGAAATCCGCAATAAATCCCTTTATTTTCACAGAAATAACAACCCAACAATCTGTATTATTGTTCAAAAAAATCAAGTTATTTTATTCTTTGAGAAAGTGATGACTGTATCAGAAACACAGAGTAACTACCAAAAAACCACAAATGAAAAAATTATAAACCATATGTCCAGTGTTTCTATTCTACGTTACTCTCCCTATCTGATTCAAACCAGTGAACAGTGAATAGCAGTGAAACACCTGAGACCAGAGAACATTCCTCCTACTTAAACAACTCTGTATCACAACACAAGAGTATTTCGTTGCAAAATTCTGTATATTTTTTAACTTTCAAGACAAGAGAACAGTTTAATGCTACTTTAATATGAATGAAGTTGACTCGTATTCTAACTATACTCCAGCTATGTAGTAAAGAATTTGCAGAATATTTTTGTCTTGACGGCGTCAAAAATACAAAAAATAAAAAGCAGAACAGAATGATTAGATGTTTTTACTAAGCACAGCACAACTCAAATTGCCAAACAAAATTATTAAAGAGAGTTTTGAAGTTTGAGAACTGCATGCATAAAACCACATTTGGAAAACACATAAGAAAAAGGAGCAGCAAAAGAAAGCAGCAGCCAGAAGAAAGAGAGGAACACACAGAGAATATGCACAGTTACATGGTAAAAATCTGAATGTTCATAGGCTCATAGGTTTCAAGTTTGGGTCTGGACTTCAGGAAGTCATCTCATCCAACGTCCTCCCCAAAGCAGAGCCAACTATGAGGTTAGACCATTCTTTCATACTCTGTTTTCTCAAGTGAAATGTTTATGTACATGCAGTATAATTTCATTCGCTTTTGATATGACTGAACACATCTAAAATTTAGAATACCTGCTTTTATTTCACTGCAGCTTCAACAGCTGCCCACACTTCTCACTTGGAAAGCACTGCCGGTTTTAAGCCAGGCTTTCCAGACACTGACTTAGAACATGAACTTAAAGGAAGGACCCAACTCACATGAAGAAAACTGTCCTATTTGACTGTCATTTCATACAAAATATTAGTCTGACATACTCTACCAGTGTTAAATCATTAGTTTGGAAAAATGAGTATCAGTTGTTATTGTTAAATTTGATACGTACCTACCTCATTTGAAGCATGTAGGAAGCAGTTATGAGGAATGTGGGACATGCACTCCACAAAGTGAGATGCAGCACAGACTAAAGAAACCCAGGTTCCACAAGCACGTAAATGCAGTGACTGAGTAGACTTCAGACTTTTGCTTCGCTGCACTAATAGATATTTTTAAAGTCCTTTTTTGAAACTATGCTAGGTAACTTAAAGATGAAAAACACCTCATTCGGCCTGTGCCACTACTTCCCAAATCACATGCTTGCGATCACAGGCTTTCATGAGCAGACAAGACACAGGGGATTTACATATCTGCATCAAATTCATAACATAGCATATGACCAACTGACTCAAAATAAAGAGATTCAGAGACTAGTTAGGGATCAAATATGCAACTAGCACTTATAACAGTGATAACAACTTATTGTAATTTGGCAATATTGTATCCAGTCTGCAGAAACTCCTTGTCTTTTGGATGAAGCGTAACTGACATCAATTATGATAATAACTGGACATTCCACACTTCTGGTCAAGTTGGACAGAATATACAATTTTTATTGAAAATGGCATTCCATCTAACAGTTCAGAAGGCTCTAAACTTGCCTTTCATTCAACACTATTTTAATGTAAACCTCCAGGTAACTGTGTATCTTAAGAGCCAGTACATTATGACATCATCGAGTACGTTCTTGAGTTATACAGAAGAGTTGCAAAAGGAAAAGCAAGTGTAATCCTAATCTTTAAACCTCCCCGCATGTATGCAAACCAAAACAAATCACAGAAAGGTAAATAATCTTCCATCAAACTTATGTACATTCCTCCTTAATGTGAGGCATTCATTATATATTCGCTAATACATATATATATTTGTACATATATATATATGTATAGTAAGTGACAACCAAGGAAACCTGTCTGCACTAAATCCTGTGTTGTAACTGGTACATTCTACACATTGTTTCCATCTACAATTTTGGTGCCCTGAATTTTAACTTATTTCTTTAAAATCAAGCATTTGAACATTCATCTTAGCTGAAAAAAATCCCCAAACAACAAAAAACCCTCAAAACAATCCATAAACTCTGACTGCCTTTGGGGAAAAGAGCCTCTTATAAAGAACATATATGATCAGATTACTTCTCAAAATACAGTATCACTAATTTAATGCTGAGGCAAATTCAGTTTGTATTTGGTTCGCAGAAGAAGCATAACCTATGCACTTGCCATTTGAAAGAATATTAATTGTTCAAGACCACTTAGGGCCACAATGGCTTTAAACATGAAAACAATTTCATGTTAAAAATATTACTTTCCAATAAGGATAAATCAGCAGAAAATTAATACATAAATGGCAAACAGGAATCCCAAGCAAACCACACATTTGGTTTTGGTTAGGACTCATCCCTTCTTGCACTAATACTGAAAAGTTCAGCTAAACTAGCTAATGCTATTTTAATACAGTGGTAAAAAAGAAATACAAAACACTATTGCAGAAGACAAACAACTTCAAACAGCATTTGGTAAACCAGCTAAAAATAAACACCTTCATACTACAAAACTTAAATCCAGAGGTTAATCAAGACAGGTTGGTTGAGAAAAGTTATGTGTCAATAATCACACTCAAATTAGAAGTCAAACTACTGAATTTGCAAGAATTACACAAAAAAACCCCACAACGTTTTATTCTTTTATAAAGCAACCAGAGCATACCTACATACTGAGCTCAAACAAGCAACATTAAGGTAAAAGAAGATTCAGCGATGTAGAGGAAATTTAAAAGACAAAAATTTCTTGCAAATCTACTCTCAAAACACAAGACATTAGCAACACTCCACAATCAATATAATGGAAGCACAAAAGTCTATATAGCACCAAGACCCTTAGTTGCCTAAAATGAGGTTTCATTAACACAACAGAATCTTGATTGCTGACTTGACCTTTTTCAGCCTTAAACTTTACATTTTTCATTTGGACCAGTGATGTTACTTTATGGTTTACGATATACTTAAGTTCCTGATTTATCTCAACAGATTCAAAGACTTAAGGGAAAAGACCACTTACCAGTCACAAAAAAAAAATTGCGATTAGAAAACATACTGCTGAATCACAAAATACATTTATTTCTATGGGCTACTGCTAAGAAAGTTGAACTACTCTCCCTACTTTCACAAGTAACATGAAGTGTGACCTGACAGCTAAGAAAGGGCAGCGCATTTCAGTCAAAACAGTTGTAAGATTAAATATAACATAACTACCAATAGTTGGGCTAAAGTGTTTTCTCTACTCTGATGAGTGCAAACTGATTAGGCCAAGACATTTCTAAACTTCTGGGCTGTCAAGATGTATTGGTTCATAAACCAGGAATTCCTATAAATTCTACCTCTTGGCTATTAATAATTTATTCTGTACTAAACAGATGCAGATTTATCCAATTGGGAACCCTGAATTTAGGTCCGTCAACTAAAATGACGTGTTTGGTAACAATTAAGAAAAAAAAGAAGAGAGTTGAAAAGGGCCTCTCATTTATGTATGCATTTCCAAGATTTTTGCTTGGTCTAAAAGATAGTCAAATATAACAACTTCTATATCCCTGAAGTACTGTAAATCTAGACTTTATTAACAGTTAATCTTCTTAGTTAGGCAAGCAACTTTATGACCACAATCAAAAGAATCACAACTGGAAAGACTACAGATCCAGTGAAGGAAGAATCCTAAATAGTCATGACAATCATGCAAGAAAAAGCAAGAAGGAAGTACCACTCCCCCCAAAAAACCCCAATACACACAAGTAGTCTAGAAAGGAATGGTTTAGTAATTCCCTCAATATTAGCCAGTTACATCTTACTCATTTCTCATAATGAAGCACAGAACAATACTTGAAACAAACTTTCCATAAATGCTTAAAAGCTTTTACTTTAAAAAGGAAAAGTCTTGCATTTCACGTGCAAGTTGCAGCTGACTTAAAACATAAAAGTAGGCTTTTTTTACCTTGGGAAAAGGGTACGATTCTTAGGTTAAAAGTTATTATTAGTGCTATTCTAATTTTCAAAGTTATAAAATCTGACTTAGAAGTTAAGACCAGTAAACTCTCCTTACCTTAGGGATCCCAACTGATGTACAAGGAAGAAACGAATGTTCACACTGTTCAAGGTATTTTTCTGAATTGCTTTTTCCAAATAAAAGAGTAACTACAAACCCCCTAAAACAGAAAAAGAAAGACCAGCTAGAACAACAGTCATCTTTACCCCGCCTCCAGAAAATATTTCACAAGTTATAAAATGACAATATGAGACAATTCTCACTGTTTACTCTCCTAGTAGAGTGCTCTTTCACAGTGTAGCATGCTGCCCAAAGTAACTGACACAATACCAAGTATGAAGTTTCCCAGTCTTGTATCATCCGTCTTGATATATTCTTATCAAATAGCAGATCTATATAGCACAGTCTATACTACACAGCCTGCTGAATGAGAAGAACCTGTGACAGCATGCTACCTATGCTCACAAATATTAGTCAACAGAAAGAGGGGTACATACATAAGCTGCTCTGGTTCTATTTATACATAGATTATTTTACTTTAACACTATGAAGAAATAAACTCTTTAGGATACATTTAGGGCATTGCATGGTGGCATAAGCCACAAAAGCACAGACCAGGATGAAACTGATGTAGTAAGTAACTACTGATTGCATATGTTTACACAAGAAGTAAGAAAATTTTCAACTGGAAACTTATTTTAAGCTGCAAAGGAAAACAAAACAAAACAACAAAACACAGTAGTCCTGCCAGGCTTAAGAACAAGGTCAAGGAAAAAGTCAAACAAAAGGTGTTGGTTTTTTTGGGGGTTGTAAGTTGTTTGGGGTGTTGGGTTTTTGTTGTTGTTGTTTTGTTTTTAATTAATTCAGCATATAAAATCTAAATGAATGCACTCCTGGACCATTTAGAATGTCAGATCATTAATTCATTATCTTCTTCCCTCACAATTCTACAATGATATTTAAATTATGACTTATAGTTAAAGCAGGACAGCAGTTCATTTTATTACTGTTTTCTTTATGATATAATGAAGGCATAAGGGAAAAAGCAACCATTACAAGAAGTTCAACCTTGCTACAACAGCAGAAATTTGTCTACAGCTTATGACACTAGGGCACAAAAACACAAAGCTGGTTTTACCAAGAAAGAGATGAAAACCTAAAGGCTGTACCAATTATAGCATAACCAAAGTATGTAGTCTTTGAAAAGACAAGCATAAAAAAATTAAAAAAAAAAAAAAAGGAGAATATGAAGTTACTCCTGCTGAGACTAGCCTTGGAATGGCTAAACACACATAGCTTTTAACACCAATTTCAAAGCATTCAATTTAAAGGCCAGTTGACCAACATTTGTGACCACAGGAACTCACAAAGTTATTCCAGGCTTGAAATGTGCTGAAATAATACATTCTACTAATATAGATTGCTGTCGATATACAATACTCTTACTTACATGATTAGAATAAAATTCCTAACCAAGGTGTAATAATACGCCATTTGAAGGTTTTAATTCCCAAACTGGGAACCATTCTTCTTAAGTACTCCAGACGCTTAGTAATTCAAAAGCAGGGAGGTGGTTATCATCAGTAACGTGATAACACATAAGAATGTTTTCACTTGATACTCTGATTCTCTTACAGCCATCTTTATCTGCCAAACGTGTACTTTCTACATATGAGGACAAAAAATAAAAGCAGGTCTAATTGCTCTTCTGCTCCAGATATTTCCAGACAGCTTTAAAATCATAATACCAACGGTTCTAGTAGCGTCATAATTCAGTTCAAGGACAAAAACCTGCTTAAAAAATGTCAATATTAGTTTCACTAGGCTTAAAAGTTAACTAATGTTTTGGTTTGGGGAAGGGGGGTGTTTTGTTGGGGTTTTTTTAATTATTACAAAGTTTGGGTTTTCTTTTTATTATCTACCACTTTTCTATTAGAAACCTCAGTTATCTTTTAAAGAAAACAGCATACCCAAAATGCTTTTTTTTTTTTTTTTTGGCCAAAAATCAGTTTTAACTTCAAAAGTTAATGACTTCTTAAAAAAAAATAATCATAGAATGGTTAGAGTTGGAAGAGACCTTAAAGGTCATCTAGTTGCAAGCCTCCTGCCATGGGCAGGGACACCTGCCACTAGACTTGCTTACTTAAAGCCCCATCCAGCCTGGCCTTCAACACTTCCAGGGATGGGGCATCCACAACTTCTCCAGGCAACCTGTTCCAGCATCTCACTACCCCCAGAGTAAAGAATTTCTTCCTAATATCTAATCCAAATCCATCCTCTTTCAGTTTAAAACCATTACCCCTCATCATATTGCTACACTCCCTGACAGAGTCCCTCTCCAGCTTTCTTGTAGGCCCCCTTCAGAATCTGGAAGGCCACTATAAGGTCTTCCTAGAGCCTTCTTTTCTCCAGGCTGAACAACCCCAACTTTCTCAGCCTGCCCTCACAGGAGAGGTGCTCCAGCCCTCTGATGATCTTTGTGGCCCTCCTCTGGACTTGCTCCAACAGGTCCATGTCTTTCTTATGGTGGGGGTCCCAGAGCTGGACGCAGTACTAATACGCTACCAAAATAATTCAAGTATATTCTCGTTTTCTTAGATACCTCTAAGTATCTTCATTTTTAAGCTAGCAATGCTAAGAGCTTCTGCCTCTATAGCAGAAATTAATACATTTTATTCCCTAATTTAAAATCTTGTGCACATTAGAGAGGTACACATAGCCTGACCATTCAGTGCAAATGCTCCCTAATTCATCAAGAGGATATTCAACACAGTAAATGGGAAATCATTTTAGTCTTTTCCCTATATGAATAGAGCAGAAAAAGGAAAAAAACTGTATTTTACTTAAATTTTTGTTGCTAAGTTTTTCCAAAGATTATTGGAAGACCAGCTTTTCACAGGGACAGATTAACAACAGAACAAAGGTGACAAACAAAAATAAAGTCTAGATATTTATCTTTTTTCCCCATCATGTCTGAAAAGTAACTGCCTCAGCCGCATGCTTTGTGAAAGTCAAAAAGCAGCTCCAGAACCTTTCCCAATTTGGTCAGCAGTTAGAATCATCAGTGTAGGCAGCCAGTCACATATATATACGTACGTGATTAAGTATCAATAATTATGTTTTTTGATGACAGAGCAAATTCCTTTAAACAGCGAAGCAACTGATGGTCCAAGAAATTTCAATTCTCACAACATCAGAAGGAAAGGGGGGAAGGAGAGAAAGTAGGATAAGAAAATTACACAGTACAAAGAAAAGGTAGATGGTAAGACAGACCCAGCACTCAGCTTAAAGGTTTTGCATCAATACTTAAAAGTAGTGGCAAAAAATATTTCATGAAGATTAACAACTTGTAATAGCCTTGGCTACACAGGTTAAAGAAACAATATCTATCTTTTGCCTCCTGCTTTTGGTGCAAAGTGCTCAGTTCCCTAAGCAATGAGTTACCAGATCCCAAACTGAAGAAGGATGTAATACAAAACAAAACAAAATCCATAACATTTTATAAATCAGTGTTGAAACTAAACAAAATTAAACAAAGACAACTTTTGATTTAAAGCTTTTATTCATACACACAAATGGTTTCAGCATGCTTCCATGGACACACCAGTAAACTTACTACAAGCTACCTGTGTAAGAGGAACTGCACACTTAAGAGTAAATCAAAAAGAAATAATTAGATAGCACATAACAGAAGTGAAATCGCATAAACAGACTGAGTACGTTGACACAACTACGGCATCAACATTGTTTTCCTTCACAGCTCACTGGCCTATACTTTATTAGGGGTGCAGCCAGCTACGATTCAACATTTTCTTTTGTAGAACTGCAAAATGGGACAGAGGTGACCTCCCAGCTAATGGAAGTCAGAAACTATTGATATAGACCACTGTTTTTGAGCAAGTATAAAAAGTTAGAAAACTGCATGCCAAACTGGATAAGAACTCCAAGTTTCAATATAAAATTCTGCCATAAAAATTCATGTCCAAAATTATTTTGCTCCAGATAAGGGTATGGTAAGTACTAAGCAAGCTACCAGAATCATGAACCAAAATTAGATTTTTATTTTCTTAATTTGTATCAACAATATTATGACACATAATTGCTAATCTTAAGTGAAACAGTTATTTCATAACATTAATTTCTGTTGGTTTCTAAGAGAAACAGGACCAAGTATTTTTCGTAACTTCAGAGGAATTAATTCAGAAAGAAAAAGCAGGCAAGAATAATTTAGACTTAAATCTATTTGGCCTAGTTAGCACTCATAGATGTGTATGCTGAATGTTAAAACTTAAAGTAGGTGTGTCACTCTGAAAGTGACTAACAGTGTAAAAAAGGGCCAAATCACAGCCTTAGCCAAGAAGGTGTGTATATTAAAGTAATGACATAATGACATTCTACTGGAAGGGCTGAGACTTCACGGAATCATGGCATTTTCAGAGTTGGAAGGGACCTCTAGAGATCATCTAGTCCAACTCCCCTGCTAACGCAGGACTCCCTACGTAAGTAAACACGTAATAGGAAGATGGATACAAATTCTGCTTTAACAGACACACTACCACAAGATGAATTTATCCTTAAGATGATCAACGTTCACCGACTAGCTAAAAAATGAACCAAAGCAGCAAAAGAATCACAGCAAAGAGGTATCAGAGCTGACTTGAGCATCTAGAGGCAGTTTCACGGTGGCAAACTGTAGCTGACTTCAGACATACTCCATGAGAGACTGCTTTGACTGTTAGCTTTGAAAAGTTAAGTAACTGAAACTGAGCAAGAAGGAAGGATAAGCTTCTAAGAAGTTATTATATCCTACATCATGCTTCATACTGCAAATACTAAGGAAGTGGTAATACAAAACAGTAAAAGGATGAGCTCTTGCCCTTTGGATGAATGCTTTGCCTTTTGCCCTGGACAAACAGCCAGCAAAATATGACAACTATAGATGTATCAAGACTTAACAAGACAAAAGCATTTACTTAAAACTTAGTTTTACTTCAACTACATCCTTGCTCTAACAGACTTCTCAGAGCTGGAATTCCAAGTTTAATACAGTGGAAACCCAAGCGTAGCAGCTGTAATTCTAGCCATTAAACTCTTACATTTTTTGATGCAACTTACAGGAATATACATACATTCTGTACTGTATCCAATAAGAAGATTAAAAGGGTGTTTCAAAGGAAGGAAAAAAAATATTAAAGATAGCCCAAACACCCCATTATATGTCAAGCAGGTCTCAGAGAATTTAGAAATGTTACTGTCCTGCAGATTAGTCTTATAAGAAAGACGAAGCAGGAATATCCCACCAATACATTTAGACTTGGCAATAAATTTAGCATCATTTCCACACACCCAGGAAAACACTCACTCACTCACCTCACAAATGAAGTATCTTAGGTAAGAAAATGAGATTGTGATAAGGGAAGGGGACATAGTTACTTAGAAAGTATCTGCAAAAAGAACTCCAATGGTAATAGAAAGTATGAACTGAAGCTATACGAGTATTTGTCCTCCAATACCTGTTATAAACAGCATTTTATTTTTTTTTTTTAAATCAGAAATCTTTTTTTTCCCTGGGCAAAGGTAGTGTAAGTACTATTCAACAGCAAAAAAAAAAAAAAATTACTTTCGATAAAATTGAGATTTCAAGAAAAAGCTTGCCTAAAAAAGAGCTGCTAAAATATGGAAATACTAATTACACAGAATTCACTTCAGATTTTCACAGCAAACTATTTGCTAATATACACATTAAAATTTTACTTTCATAGTAAATGATACAAAACACTAAGTAGTATACTTACCCACCCACAAAGCAGAGGATATAAAATGCAAAGTAAAATATAGCGAAGGGTCCAAAAGTTACTAGAAAAAGCACAACACCAAGACTTCCCCATCCCCATATGGAAAGACTGGTCTGTGAACAAGAACACATGGAAAAGGAATAATTAATGTTATTCATACAACTTTAAGTCTCCAAAGCAATATTTGTTGTTTCTACAAAGACTGATATATTTTAACTAGCTATGAAATAAGCTTTGCTTGATGAAATAAATATTATCTTTATTTTTTAAAAGCATATTGCTATCAAGTTATATTGTGGGCTAGTAGTCCAGTTTAGCTAACATTAGAGCATTTTTCTTTCAAATATCTTTTTTTTTTTTTTTTTCTTCTTTATTCTCATTTTGTGCACTTTTGTTTTTNCTAGTAGTCCAGTTTAGCTAACATTAGAGCATTTTTCTTTCAAATATCTTTTTTTTTTTTTTTCCTTCTCTATTCTCATTTTGTGCACTTTTGTTTCTTGAGATCCCCTTTCCCCCCCGCCCCCGTGAAATTCTCCACTACTTCCAGGAAACACGCAGGCTTTGTAACAGAACAAGGAGAGATTAATACAACCTCATTTTACACAACTAAAAGTGTAATTTTCCACAGCCAAGCACCGCTATTTCTTCTCTAGACCAAAGCAGTTGCCAGACCAAAAAAAAGTGTCCCTTTTTCCAGTCAAGTCACACACAGGTCAGCAGGTGCACCAAATACTTGGTGGAAGTTTACTTTTACTCTTTCCTTGAAATAAAAGAGAGGGAAACCTAAGAATCTGATTACTGTATCTAACAATTTTTACCACAGAAATCAAGAGCATTCAAATGGTCCTCCAGTATAGCTAAACACAATTCTGCTTTAAAAATCAGGAAATTTAATACATTAAAAGAGAGAGAGACTACAGATGAGTATTTTCTCCGTGGAGGCATTATCACGTTCCTAGAAGAGACCTGCCTTAGGAGGCAGGACTGACTCTTGGGCAGTGGGGGGAGACAAGGGTTGCTTGGAAAGCCTGTGGTGAGCTGCAGTCAGCCAGGAGAGCAGCAGTGGGGTTGGTGGGATTTGGGGGCTGATGGCTCACGGAATGCAGCAGGTAGAACCTCACCTGAGCTGGTGGATTCACCAGGAGTATGAAAAAAGCAGCAAGGTTTAGGTTAATGTGTTGATATAGGTTACAGTATAAGTGCATTCATATACATATACGTATCTAGATAGGTAGAGGTGTGTATGTACATATATATACATATACGCAGGGTAATCTAAAACGTCAGCTAGTGAAAAACCTGACTGAACTGAGTTACAATAGTTTTGGACCTTCACAATACTGCAATGCAGTCAACAAAGATTATATAAATTTAATTCAATCTAGTCTCTAGTTCAATATGGAAAGCAGGTTTCAGCCAAGTCCCAAGAGTGTGAAACCGATGATGACAAGTATTTATAGGCCACCAAAACTGTTCCAGCTCTAAAGTTCTCAACTTTTCTTTTTGTGTTGTCTAATTTACACTTTTCCTACCAGTGATCAAATGACACCCTGATGGGAACTCAGACAACTGCTATGTCAACAAGTAACACTAAGAAAGTATTTAAATAAACTCGTCTTGCAGTTTGACATTTGAAAAACAAGCAGAGATCGAACACCATATTTGCAAAGAGCCCTTTTTTAGCTTTTAATATGGAGGAGAGGGGAAGCTTGCCTACAGCTCTTATTTCTTTAAAGGGACTATTTAGATTTCATCTTTCTGCCTTAAGTACAGGATTCAGAAAAATCAACTTCCTGACATAAAAGTTTTTTAAATTCTGTAAACCATGAAAAATAATACAAAATAAAGCACCTACATAAAGCAGCTTCAGTTCTTTTCTGAGAGCAAGACATTAGACTGCCCAAAAGCAAAATCATAGCTCTAAGGACAGACTGTTTCATAGATGTAAACTGTAATCAAAATAATTTAATTCTTCCTATTTTATTATAAGTTTAATGGAAAGTTGAGATGAAATTCTATTTTCTTCCTCGTTACAGTTTCATAGCAAGAGATGGAGAAGCTATATTGGCTTTTTTCGTGGTGTTTGAGGCTGGAAAAAATTACACTCTTCTACATACTTCTGTGTTTAATTAAAAGTGCTGCAATTAAAAAACTGGATCACGACTGATTCAATTCTCCTCAGGCTGAAAAAGTGCTTTATTAGATGCTATTAACCATACAATCCACACAGCTAAAATGCTGAAGATCAGTGCTACAATAAATAAATAAAAAAAATCTTGGCCACAGCTGAGTGTGATTTTCTTGACTCATAATAAGTAAATGCAGGAGATAAACCACTTGAGGGGTGGGGAGGAAGAGCGAGAGAGAAGGAGAAGGACACCAATCTAAAAAAACCCCACCTGGCAAATACAATTAACTAAAAAATACATGCGCTCTCATTATACATCTACATTTCAATATACAAAGAAGATTCCTCGTATTCGTACCCTCAGAAATACATTTTGTCACTTCTGCAGAGCACTACGAGCAACAGGAAGATACGTACACAGAAGATAACATTTAAGCATGGTCTTTTTTTTGTCAAAAGATCAGTACGCTTAATGGCATTATTCAAAGAAGTTTAAGTTCTAAATATGGGATAAGCGCTCTACATGACTTAACAAAACTTAACTAAACTAGATAGCAGGATGCATATTCAGAGTCAGATGAATGCATAATTAACAAAGAAAGTTCTATAACTCCAATAGATAGAACAGTAACCTTTTGTCCTACGCTCTAGTTTTGCAATTTAGCATATGGCTACAGAGATTCAAATCTCATTTGGTATTTTAATAGGATTTCTTAAAACTCGCACAACTTGGTACACTGCAGTAAGTACAAGAGATAGTGGCCTAATTCTTGCACACTTTAGATGGGTGGTTTATAGTCCTATGGATTTTAAGACATTCAAAGACATTCAATCATCAGCATGGTTCCGTTTAGGCTGACTGTAAATAAAACTTCCCAGAACTTCACACTTCTTAAAAGGACTTTAGCAGTATGACTCCCAGACAAAACTGAAAACTTTAAACAAAGTTCCTTTACCACGTCAAAAATCAACTATGAAATGCAAAAACACCCCAGTCCAAATGTTACATAAATATGTGACTACGCAGCTGGTCAGTACTGTGGAACTAGCTCAGGTATTTAAATTCAAACCTCACTACTTACAAAAAAGTTTTACTTCTAACATAATTTTTTTAGAATAGTCACAGATTTACTCAAACTCTGCCTAGCCTTACTGAAGTTAACTGCAGGGTGAATGCTTGTCACTCTTGACAGAAAGAACAAGCCAGTCCTCTGAAGAGATGGTAATAATACTGGCACTTAAGCAGCAGCTACCCAGACCCTTTAAAAGAAGCCAACATGCCCTATGCTGGGAGGGCAAACTTCCAAACTGAACTATTTACCAAATTGCAAGTAACTAGGGACAGTTACCTGAACGCTAAAAAAGAATATAGGCCTTAATCCTGTGGTAGGCATGTATGGGTATATACTGTATGCATACACACATATACCAAAGATCTTTATTCCAGATCAACCACCATTCCACTTCATCTGTTTTAGCCACTTTTGCTTATCAATACAGATGCCATATGTCAGCCCCAACATCACTTCTTATCTTTCATGTCTGAAGTCTTACAAAGAAAGAGTTTTGCAGTGTATTAATAAGGTCATATACACAAGGGGCTAATGTAGAATCATATTCACACACAGTCATTTTCTTCCCATCGCACAGAACTGCTTTAGCAGAATAAACCACAATTGCAGCAAAGGGCTGCCTGTAAGCCCAAAGAGCACACTGAAGAGCCTCATAAGGTAGAACAGACACACCAAGGTGAACACTCACATGAGCTTGATTCAGCTATTACAGATAACAAGACTATCACCTCTCAACACCACCTGCTTTTTTTTTCTTTTTTCTTTTTTTGACTAGGCTTTGTCCATTTTTCCCACTGTATGTTTTTTCCACAGTATACAGCCAACTACTTTAAGAAGTACATAACGAACTTGCTTTCTTATATACATTTGCTTTTCCTTTCTTTGGCTTCTGCTTTCTAATTAATGCAGAATTTTGATGATCCCTGTTGCACACTGTTATGGCTAACAGTGCTGAGCTAAGACTGACTACACAACTTAACATGATCATTCACACAGGAGCTTATGTAAATCCACAAGATTCACTGCCTACAAACTGTGTACTAAGGCCACACAGTCTTAAATCAAAAGTTTAAGAGAAGAAAAATCCCACTGTAATTTAGTATGCATGCAGTTATGCATAATATGATTTACTAGTTATGAATTAGCCAGAGTATTTTGCAGACAAATCAATGGGAACGTGGCAAGGATTTAATGTACCAACCACAACAGCAATGATTTACTCCAGTAACAAAACAAAACCAACTCTGTTGTACGATAAACTTGCTTCAAGAGGTTTCTTTTTTGGTTAATCCAGCTGAGCAGCTTCCAGAGCTTTGCCTCTATCCCATCTTTAAGCAAAATCCTCAGTCTTGATACAGCTTTCACTAAAATGATTCACCGAGGTAACTATAGGTTTGTTGTTTGGACTTAAACTGGTGTTGCAAATTTTAGCTTGCAACTCGCAGTAAGATATGCACCTGTTTTCAGTCAATGCAAAACCACTGCTCCTCCAGATGTCCAGCTGACAGGTAGTCCTTTTCTTCCTATTGTCCCCTTTGCCACCAAACACCAGAAACATCCATTCCCTCTCACAAGGCTCTGGATGCCACCTTCCTCCTACTCCAGGCACGAACTCCTGTTCAAGGCACTCGGCCCTCTCCATGATTCCCCCACATGCTCAGAGTAATTGTAATGTCAAGTTTGGAGAAGACAGGGCAGCAGGGGAAACAAGGAAGGCTGGGCTCTGGAAGCATTCACTTGTCAATCTTAAACCTTCAGCAGCATACTAAAATCTTACAGCTGTAGCATTCAAAAGGCCCATACCACTTCTGATGGTTGCCATTTGTGATTGTTTTCAAATTTAGTAGCTGCAAAAGAAAAATCCGAACTTTGAAAGAGCAGTGTCATTTAAACACAAAAACATGCTGCTTTGCCCACAATTCTTTTACTGTGTGTATCCAGTTACATTTGTCCATTAATATTTTTAAAATGACAGTAGCTGACCTGTCCCTAACTACAAAGTGTCAAGTAAACTATTCTTTGCCATTTGGGTAGTTTAATCCCCCCCATATGACATTTTGCCAAATGTATTTAATGCCACCTCAGGGCTCACATTAAAAAAACTGTTACGGACTGCACATACAGTAGGTGTCAAGTTTAATTTTGTTAATTCTACACAACTGCCTTTTAATTTGACTTCCATTTTGAGTGTAAATGGAACATGTTCATGCAGAAACCTTTCTATAATTAAGGTGAGTGTCATTTTTGTCAAGTGATTAAAAACATTATTTTAGGATTCAAATTACTGTCTCTTCACTAGCATGACAAGTAAAATTGGAAAGCTGTATCAACTGGAGTGCCAATTTCATCTGCGGTGAAATTGTTATGTTACACTACTAGGAGAAATATTTAACAATTGTGAAATAAACGATTAACATCTTTGTAGTTACATTCTGCCATCTGTCAAAGTTATAGCAACGAAGTGAATGACATGTCAAGTGGGGTTTTGAAAGGAGTTCTGCATGTCCTTGTTTCCTGACATCACTAAAGGTCTCCTTTTAACCTCTTCCTTCTTATCTTCTTGCCCCTTTTTCCTTCCTTAGCCCCAAAAGGCAATGCAAAGCAAAACCCTAAGCTCCATTCCTACTTCAGACTACATAAAAATAATTGCAGTGAATCTACACAACAAATTACTGTAGTACTCACAAGAAAACTCTTGGGATTTTTTTTAAAGGAATTTTATATAGTCTATTCTGTTTTTATTGTTCTAAGTTTAGATTTTTTTTTCCCAAAGCAAGCCTAAAATATTAAAGTATATAAATATACATTAATCATCTTTTAAATAAAAAAAAAATTTACACAATTAATGTTAAGCTGTAAGAAGTCAGGCCAATGAAGTTTCTTCCGGATAAGCACAGTATTCCTGCTGATCTCTCCTTGTTACAGAGGCTGGAAACTCTCCTCTCCTCTGCTAAGACCAAGTTTGTCTGCCCCCTCTGACTTACCTCCTCCTCTTCTGCTCAACGCATGCTTTGTATGTCAAATGGCTTAACTGGTTAACAGTTGGATTAATTCAAGTGCAATCACGTCTAACTGTATTGAGTTTGGATTTTTCTGCTGCTTCTCACACCACACGAGACAGAAAAGCTTTTGGGATCATTTTCCCCTACCCTCCCCCACAGTTATACAAGGCAGTACAACAAAGCTCTAATGGACAGGCAATAACTTTTCATTTATATTCTGAAACCACAATTACTGCACTGTGTCAACAACTCATGAAGTTCATTTTTAAAAGTGCAAACCTTTAAATGAAAATATATGCTAACATTCCCTTAAAGTACATAATATTAAAACATTGTATGTAATTAGAAAGTTTAAAAGTTACTGTGTGCATGTTACTTCAATTTCAGTATTTATCCAGAGAGCAAAAAATTCCATTACTAAAATAAAACCTGCCTGTTTGCTGTAGTCAGAATCTTACTATTAAAATAAAAATAGAAAAGTTATGTTCCATATTTTGATACAATTGGCTTGTGCAATAAAGCTGATGAAGAAAAATAACAGTCTTCTGATTAACACTGATAATTATTCTACCAGAAATGGTAAATATTTTCAACACCAAACTTTCTTTTCAAGTGAAAAAACAGAGTAAAATTCAGCCCGGATTCAAGATTTTTTTTTTTTTTTCCCCTCACACCTGCTCTGCCAGCACTGCTGGTCACAACATGAAATTAGGAAGTGGATTTTTTAATTTTAAACTGACCTTCATTTTACTGACATTTAGTTTCAGCGCTAACAGCTATTTTATTATACAGCAGAACTATTGGCAAGGGACAGAAAGCCTCTTTTCATGTAACCTTATTTTGAAAGTGGAATAAGTATTTATCTTACTATGAAAAACAAGAGGCCACCTTCCCGGGCACACACACTCTTTCTGATAATATACTTGCATTAAAACCCACTCTGAATTGTATCCCAGTTTAAAAGGATACAGAGTTCTGGTCAAGTTTAAAAGAAGCCCTTAAATATCTTGGATAACAACAGGAAATAGGAGATGCAAGCCCATTTTCAGCTACTTTCTTAAATATAGCAGTGACATAGTCGTAACTCATTTTTAATATAATTTCAAAGAAAGTGATCCTTTTCTTTTTTAACAATCCATATTGACTAGTATCTAAGCTAGTTGAGCCATGTGGACAGAAAACAGACAAAAAAGACCAAAGCATTTTGGATTGCCTTAGGTGATTTAAACAGGGTCAGGCTTATTGCTTGACAGGATCACCTAAGGCGATCCAAAATGAGAAAATAAAGTAATCCCTCTAATTTTAGCTTGAATTCAAGCCAATGAGATAATCTAGACTGTTCTATGTTCAGCCTGTAGATAAACAGATTACATCTATTTCAAGTTTTGCTAGTGCAAAACACTCACAAAGGGGAGAGAGGGGGAAGTCCCCAGAAGCTTTACTAAGTTAAAAAAAAAAAAGTCTGTTCTCCCAAATGCCTAAAAATAATGAAGTCACATATTCTTTAGTCAAGAAACTGTTAATGCATATTTCATTTGTGATCACTGCTTAAGCAGCATTTTAAATTTTTTACTTTCTTGCCTAAAACTGCAGCAGGGAGTTACCTAGAAGTTCCTTTCACTAAACTTTTCTTTCTTTCACTACTAAAGAAACCTCATCCCACTAAACAAATTGAAATAATCATCAACTTTGCTTCTAGAACAATTTCTACCACTTAAGATTCCCAATATTTATGTTGTCAGAAATATATTAAATCAGTCTCTCTTCATAACAGTCAGATCTAGTAGGCCATCTGTTTATGTTCCATTTAACTAAAAACTTGTAGGCAGAGCTCAGGGCTACTGCAGAAACAGTCGCACAAGAGTTATTTTAAAGAGGTTTCTTCCTACCTTAGCAGCTACACTTTTTGAAGACAGAAAAGGAAATTCTTTACTTTTAAGCTCATGTTCCCTGCTAATAGTAACTTTGACTGAGCATCCTTTCTGCCAAGCAATAAGCAGCTGCCTATTGCTTGAACTCAAATCTCCACTATACTGCCCAATTTATGCTGTTACCTATATCAGCTCGTACTTACTAAGAAAAATACATTTAAAGATTTTATATATATATATATATATATAAAAAAATACATGGTCTGGGACACAGCCTTCTGTTCAAAGGCAATCTATTCTTGTTCATAATCTTTAGCAGGAGAAGAAAGTGGAAAAAGATGGGTTATGAGGTCTGATGAAGAATGATTACTTTTCTTAAAATAAATCCATTATTTCTTTTATGGAGATACCACACAATTTCAAAGCTGTTGCTCTGTGCAAAGTAGTTTGAGCAATCTGAAAATGACAGAATTAGCTAAAAAAGCAAGAAGAGACACACAATGATACAGTATCAACTTCAGAAAATCTCAGAAACTTCAAACACTCTCACAAAAATAGAAAGTTAAATGAAGTGAAGGTGCTTAGTTTTTGCAAATACAGAACTGTCAAAGACATAACGGTATAAAATAAGATAAATTTCATAAAATTATGAACATTTTAGAACTACCCACTGCAGCAGCCGTTATTGTGGGTTTGTTTATTCCTAAACAACCCATCATATGTGAAACTGCAGACAATACCTTCAAATCTTATACTGAAAAAGAATAAAATTTTTGTTTCTACCACTTGATGACTTGCTTAGAAGCATCTATAAGCAAATAATCATTCTCAAGCAAACTCCTTAAAATCAATAGTTTCCTCTAAAAAGACTGATAAACCATACATTTCAATGATGTATCTGCAGGATGCGTGTGATTTTTTTACTGGGAATTAAACTTATTATATGTGTTTATATATAATTTCATATATACATAAGTATTATATATACACACACAAAAAAAATCCAGTACTTCAGTTTACTGTAGAAAGATTTAGTCATTAACTTTTGAACCATCTTTAGTACCCTGCCTTTCTCAGGCTATAAAATTAGTCACCTGAGAGTTTTGTTTATTCCTTTAATCTACTGGTGGTACCTGCTACTTGCAACACAATTTTCATAGTCCTCTGAACTACAACATCATCCCACCAACTTTAAGATTAAACTGCTTTGGATGCAGTATAGTATTTTACTGTGATATTTTATTATTTTAAAAGTACATACCACAATCTAGAAGTCCCCAAATAAGCAACACTCCTTATCTAGATGAAAAAGTTACTTTAAAAATATTAAGTTTGTAACATAACAGAATATTTTTAACCAAGACTGGACTAAATATAAAGAGAGAATCTAATTGCCTTATTAGGTCAGGTTACAAGTGTGAAGGCATACAATTTGAAGAAGTTAATTCACATTATCTATTACAATTGCCAGAAGGAGTCCTCCAGTAACAGACACCCTCAACAAGACTAAAAATTAATGTCTGCATTGTCCCTAGTGATCAAGGCTGTCGTCTCTAACTACAGTCAGTGATGTCACATATCTTAATGGAGTTATTTCGGTAAATTAATTCATGTGGTCAGAAGATCCCCATGCCTCTCCATCCCTGAAAAAAGCAATTTTTTTCTTTATTAAAAAGGAGGATAAAAGCTATAAACAATAATGTAGGGCTCAGAAAGGAGCACCACATTGAGTTTTTCAGCTGTAATGTCAAATGGCACCATGATTACAGGTAGTGCTGCAACCCAGCATTATGGAATCTGGGAAGTCAAAGCTCAACAGAAAGCCAACAAAAATGATTTTCCAAATTATACTGGCAATAGAAGGGGATCTGCAAGAAGGAATGTCCAGGCCAGGAAGGAAGGAAAATACACGCCAGTCAGCCTCACCTCATTCCCTAAGACGGTTGTGAGCAACCAAAAAAGATTTACCAAGTGCAAATCATGTCTGACCAAACCAATTGCTTTGTACAATGAGGTGAGTGATGTTGAGGACAAGGAGGGGGGCTTAGATGTTGCATACCTTGCCTTTAGCAAGGCCTTTGGCACAATATCCCACAGTCTCCTTATCACAAAATTGGTGGGGTATGGACTGAATAAGTAGATGATAGGATAAGCAAAAAATTGACTGGATTGCTGGACACAGAGACACATGATCAACGGTGCAAAGTTCAGCAGGCTGCAAGTAATTAGGTGGGAACCTTCAAGGATCAATACGGGCCCAATGCTGCCTAATGGCTTCATTAACAACCTGGGTGATGGCACAGAGCACATTCTCAGTAAGTCTGCAAAGAATACCAAACTGGGGTGAGGGCTCAATACGCTGGAGGGTAGAGCTACTGTATAAGGATGCTGACGGGCTAGAGAAAATGGGTTGACAGGAACCTCATGAAGTTCAACAAAAACAAGTATAGGCTTGCATCTGGAGTAGAGTAACCCTGGGCCACGAGAGTCTGGGAGCCAACTCTCTGGGAAGCAGCTCTATAGAATAGGACCCAGGGGTGCTGGTGGGCAGCAAGATGAACACAAGTTGGCAGTGTACCCTTGTAGCAAAGGCAGCCAACAGCACCCTACCCTGTATCAGCAAGTATCACCAGCACGTCCAGCAAAGTAATCCTTCTTCTCTATTTGGACATGTAAGACTACCCCTAGAGTCCTGTGTCCAGTTTTGTTCTCACCATTACAATACAAACCCGTCTGGAAACCAATGTACAGTATCCAATTCCACCACATGGGCTTTTGTGCCAAAAAAAAAAAAAAGCTATATACAGAAACCACATGCTGGCTACATTGGCCACCAAAGGAACGGTAGATTCAAAAAGTTTATTGGCGCGCCAAATTAATAGTCTGACCCCCTTTATGTGACTGGGAAGTAACAACAACTTTTAAAAGTATTACCCCTCTCCTCCATCTTTATCTTCAAAAATAAGCAAGAGCAGTAGTCTCACACACATCTATCACCAACATAATAAAGGGCATCTACTGCCTAAACACTGGAATCTGAAGTAACATCTACTAATATTATATTCATTGATTTTAATACTTTGAGGGGTTGTTTTGTTCTTTTAATTTCAAGACTTCAGTCATTGCCAGCACCATGAATCTAGTTTCAATGCTTGCAATGATCACCCTTTCACTATATCCAGTTTCTCTTCTCAAAAATTTAGTGTAGTTCCCTAACATTTTTTAAAAGTATGTAGTGCTTCTTAACCAGCATCATAATTAACAAACTACAAAATGAAATGGATGTAAAAATAGAGGAACGTCAAAGATCAGAGTATGCACCACAAAGCAGCAGTTTTCAGTAGCCAAATAACAAACAGATCCCAAGTTGCAAATACAGTGCATTTTTAAGAAGAAACGTAAATCCACTCACTCTGAAGACTGTGATGCTACTCCGCTGTTCCCTTCTTAAGTTTAAACTTACTGCAGTTCTTTAAGTGCCGTAAGTATTCTCCTGTTACAAAATACTGAAACTCTGATACAACCACTATTTCACTACAAATTCCCAGTAGTCTCAGAGTACATCTGAACTCCTACAAGGCCAAATTTCCTATGAAGCACGCGTACTGGATGAAGACAAAATAACCGTGAAAACAGATGTTATACAAAATGACGAAAACCTTTACAAAGCTAGAGTAAGTCTCAAAACTCCCAGTTCCTTGAAACTGTCTTTCTGGACAGACTACCATCCAGTTACATAAAATAAAGCAAGAGATTAGTTCAGTGTATCCAAATTACTCAGTAGTCCACAGTATCAAGAGACAATTGCAACTTCTTTAATGAGCAGTTGATGCCTAACTCTTGACAGAAAGGACAGTGCCAACAAAAAAAGCAGCACTTTGAGGGTATGGCAGAAAATGCCTTTACTTAAGTGGGGAAAAAAGGTGTTTAAATACTATTGCCTTTTTCCAGTGGGATAAATGTAATGGGAATATTAATAAAAACAGTTCCAATCTTTCCCCTTCATGCGTTTAATATCCCCTTTCCCAATCCCTCCTTCAGTCACTACTGCTTGTATGCTTTCCCTACTCACTTCCAAGAGATCTTTGGTTCACCATCACTTTTGGGAAAGCATGGTTACTCTGCCTCTCTTTCACGGTCCTCTGTGCCCTTTTGCCTTTTCCTGAATACTGTTACTGAGAAAACCATTCTGTCTGCTGCCTCTGCAACCCCTAAGAAACTTCAAAAGTTTTATCCAAGTGATTTGGTATGCAATGCTACTGACAGGCTGCAGTGTGTAGCCAAGAAGCAGATACATGTAAGTAGAGTAGAGCCTCCTATAATTTCTTCTAAGCCTTTGCTCCATAGCCTCTGTCCATCTGGCCTCTCTATGGAAGCCAAAAGCCTGTTGAATATCCTAGATGAATCTTTTAGCTCAAGTAGTCTTCCTCTCCTTCCTCACAAAAAATCTGGGCCCAGAGTTACTGTGTCAACTACTTCCTGGATATCTCCCAGATGCATATACTACCTCCTGCCCACTGCAACACTGAAGATGGAAAGCAAGCATTAACATCTGCAAATAAAATTTACATAGAGGGACAGTTCTATGAACTTCACGGAACACTTCAATCTCAAACATCAGGGCATGGAATATTTCCAACAAATTTTAAAAAATTTGGAGGGGGAGGGTGGGAAGGAAACCACAGAAACAGTACATCACTTCTTGCCACTAATACTTCAAGATTATAGATTGAAACTAATTATAGATGAAACTAGTTAAGTCATTTGAGTATCCAGCTCTCAGGGCAAGTTTACAGAAGATATCTAAAACCCTCACTCATTGCCATTTGCTCAAGAACAAAAAGGAAACCTAACTGAAGCAGAGCTACCTAACCTTACACATAACTTCTTCTAGAGGCACAGATGCATTCAGAAGTCATAGAAGGAATTATGACATTCCCTGTTTTCAAAAGGACAGAAATTATTTTGGATATTAATTCACTCTAGATCTAAACAGAAGGAAATGTAGGAAAGCAGTATGAAACTTCCCTTGCACCAGACCATGCAGCTGTTGATTTGGCAACTTCTCCTGTTTCCACCCTCATACCTCTCCAGAAGGCTGGTTCACCAAGACAAAACAATTCCTCATGCAGTCGCTGCTTAGCTGCTAGACCTGATGCAAGAAGCAGCGTCACACCAGTTGTGTCTGGTGGGAGGGAGAAAACCTCTTTGGTAGCAGCCCAAACTAGATCCAGTTAAGTCGAATGTGAAACGGCACTTTTAGCATCTTAAATTCCTTTATGCATGTAGGATATCTAATGAAAAATATACAGCCAACCCAGTGACAGCAGCAGGAAAACAAAGATACAAGGAAGAAATACAAAGAGGAAGGAAATACACAAGCAACAAGTAATAAGCAACAGAACCACCATACAGACAACAAGGTCTGCATTCACAGACTACCCTAGGTGTACTGGTCCACACAGCAGCAACACAGTTACTTTGACCACTGGATAACAGAAAAATGCTTTGCATAATGCATCAAAAAACAGAGAATAGTTATGGGCAAATCTCTAGAAATCCAGAAAGAAAAATTAAGAAGAGTGCAACTATAATGTTATAGTGAGATTATTAAAACAGAAAAATTATTTCAAATAGAAAACAAAAGAAAAGAGGGTATTGGTAAAATAAAGCACAATTAAAAGAAATAATAATGGGAAACAGCAGACCATCGTTAATTGAAGTAGTCAATAAAGGAAAATACCCATAAAGCAATGGAAGAGCTTAGAAAAATTCACAGAAACATGACGTTTGCCTTTGGTCTCACTATTGCTAACTCATAATCTTCTCAAGAATTCTTTAAGAAGCTGTAGTAGGATAACTGCCAACTGAAAGACACAATACCAATACTATTTAAAGTCCAGACCTTAAAACCAACAAAGAAATAAATAAGTCTTATTTCAAAGTTTTAGTCACACATGCAAGTCGAATTAATGCAAGCACAAAGCACAAAAGACAGAAAACAGTGCATGCACAGCAAGGGTGAATTATGTTTAACACAACTACTACAGAGTATTCAATTTAGAAGAAAATGTTGACTGTGAAAAGGAAAACTGTGGTAAGAGTGAAAATTTAAAATGAAGTCTTATTATCCTAGTGTTGCATATACAGTCTCATCAAAACAATTAAAATTATATTCACACAAAACAATTTGTTTTCCACAATAATTTAAAAATTATATGTAAGCAATAAATGAACTGTAATAAGTAATTCCCATTGAATTGTATGTACCATCAGATTAAATCTGTAATTGAGACATTAAATCACAAGATTTAAGATTTCCATAGTACACAATTTTACTTTACAAAGTTAACAAAATCTCAATTTGTTAGCATTGTGATCAGAAATACTAATTTGAGTATATAAACTATAAAAAAAGTATTTTTCTTCCAAGTATGTTAAGAGGTTAGCCACCTCGATCAAACATAGATTTCATTAAAAAGTAAGATATCTATCAGTAACAAACATGCTAAGATATACTAGGGGGGAACAACACTCTGCATAGCATTTTAGGAAAAAAAAAGTTTAAAAAAGGACCACCAAAATACAGATGCAATTTCAAGCACAAATACTTCCTTCAGTGGGTAAGGAATACCTATCATTATTACCGATCCTGTTATTTTCAAGATATCACAAAAATCGTTACACATATTTCAGAAAAGTCAGATGATACAATTTTATAAAATACTACATTTGGGAAAACTGAAAATAAATGGAGTTTTGAGTTATTAAAAAGGACACAGAACGCAAAGGTTTCAGTGAAGAGGTGCCAGGCCTCACACAGAAGAAAGGACCCGAGACTCATCAGAGACATCTCTCCTCAGACTGCAGCAGCAGTTGCTGGAATAGCAGCATGGCAACAAGCAAGGCTTCATCATGTCTCCAAATCAAACCGTTCCAAGATCATTTTGGCGATCAGCAAAACTTTAAAGCAAGCACTCTTTCTGCAGTTACACAGGCTGGATACTTATTTCCTAAAGCATGTACATCACTGGATTTTTAACTCATCCACGCAGTCTGGAATGCCAAATGCTGAATACAGGATGCCTGAGAACATCAGGTAGAACATCAGGTACGTTCTTTCGGTACCTATCTAGAGCTATGAGAGGAATTATCCCAAGTCTGAGGCACTGTTTCATCATCAGTTGGTTAGCTGTGGCAAGAATTTCACAGTGAACTTCTAGAGTATTTTCTCCTTGGCCTTGTCTGACAGCACCAACAGGAAGAGTGGAAATGCAGAGCATCCTACAGGATATGTAGCAATTCAAACTTCCTGCTCAAGTTCGTTCCCTTACATCACAAGGGACAGCCTAACCTACACTGCCTCAAAGGCACCAGCAGAAGTGTTGAGAACATCTATTTCTTAGAACTGCAAAAATATACTAAAGAACAGGAATACGTGATCTTAAAATAGCAATATTTGTGAAGTAATAGCATTCTGACACAGATTTGATTACAATATAACTGGGATCACCTCGTTCCTCCCAGAAGCATGGGATTAAGGGAAGAAAGGCAGGGGAACGGACATAAAACATAAAAATAAAATCACACTGTAACAGAAGCACAGCTGCATTTAAGCAGTTAATACTCTTCAAAGTAAGCCCCCAAATTCATGAACTTTCTTGGAAAGAAAATGTGTAATGCTCATCTTCCTACCCAAAACTCCAACCACAATGGGATATTGAATTAAGTATTTTAGACATCAATGTTATAGACAACAGGTACCTGTGAACTTTTAATTAGGCCGTATTACCCCTCACACTTGAATAAACACAGCACTATTTCCACCTGTGAAATAAAAAGCAGTTCTTGATATTTAATGTACCTGATTATCAAAAATTCTTCTAACCAAGTCAAGGCACAGAAAGGACTTCATACAGACCATTTGATGCAGTAAGGGACTTAATGAAAGCAAACAGAGATGGGTTTATCTCCTTCTCCAGCTGGCAACTGGCGGACTGACTAACTGGTACAGTTCAAATCAAATTGGTTTTAACAAATCTTGCACTGACAGCTCAAGAAAATATGCAGAGCAGAAGGACTCAAGAAGTTTAAGGGCCACTGGTGAAACAGCTTCAAAATAAACTATTGAACTAACTATTATGGTAAAACTCTGTATTCTGTTCTGGGAAAACCCTCAATTTTCAGAGAATCCCACTTGAACAAAACTAGTTAAAATTTGTGGGGCTTTTTAAATGTTTGTAAAATGCCAATGTTAAAATAAAAGGATAAATTTGACTCACAATATTTTAACTGCAACACTGAGATTGCACCCCTATCCATATAGAAAACAGAAAGCCAACTGACAACTTCTTCAGAAATCCACCTCCCCTCTCTGTGGATTTTAAAACTACTTCTCCTTCAGAGCAAGAATAAAATCTTACAGGTATTCCCAAACTCTTACAGGGTAGGAATTAACCTCTTTTCCAAAGTAAATGACAGTTATAAAAGGAGTCCCCTAGATGAACATACCTAGATCTATGCTTACTCACATTAAAAATAAGTGCCTGTTTCACCTCATATATATCATCACAACTACACAGTCATTATTTTAAGGTGTAATACTATATAAATAGTATTAGAGTGCTCTTATTAAAACATTTCAATATGTTTACACTATGAAATAACGTCTCATTTCTTCAATTCAGAAATCAGACATTACTTACTGGGGGAGGGGAGGGAGAGAACAAGCAATTAAGCCCAAGATCACAATGCCTTGTACTTCTTGAAGTTTCTCTCTCATGCAACTTCAAGTACCAATTGCAGTTGCATGATTTTTTTTATTATTCCAGCCTTGGTACTCTCAGCCAAGCAATGGCGAAAAGTGCTAATGGGGCTTCAAAATATTAATTCTTTAAGTGTTGCCAATAACTTACAACACCAGAGGTTTCTAATAATAGTAATTCTCATAATGATAGTTCAAATGCTTTGTCATCTTCCTAAGGGTGGGGAGAAAGGGACAAACATATTTAAAACAGAGATAATTCCCTAGAGTGCAACCAGACAGAAGAAATAACATTTGGAGCTCCTTCAGCTATCCAACCAGATGACCTATTACTATTTTTATTGAACGAAGGAACTTTACACTTTTCTTCTTTCACGTTGTTTTGGGGAATGGTCCAGACTGATATTTTAGAGTTGTTGCAGAACTCTGCATTCAGCTTCCCCAGTTTAGGCACAACTGAGCACTTTAAGAATAGTCATGAGTGTTTAGACACTAGTTTTTACTAATAGCCAGCAAAATATTTAAAAACAAATACTAGGAACACACGACATCCGTTCTTTGTAAAAGGTTAATTTTCCTAATTTTTCCATTCCTCACATAATTTTAACTGACATTACACAGAATTTGAAGTTATTAAAAGAGCTGTCATAGCAACGATTAGGGACACAAAGCAGACCAGTGATAGCATAGACTTCATTTACAGAATATATTGAAGGAGAAAAAGAGCTTGTAACTGATCCTCCAGCTAGATCTCATCTGGCAAAACACTGGCACCAAGGCGAAGCCCCAGCGTACAAGTTCCACAAAAGGACAGAAAACTAATTTCTTTCCACACCTTGGCTAAAAGTCTATATACTTGAAGCTGTCTCTACCAACAAAACATAATATAGTCACATGAAGCATCAGAGCAACCTTCCACAGCCATGTATAAAGGAAAATAAAAAATTATCAACACTATAGTAAGTATATCAAGCAGTTAACTGTGTCCTGCACCTTTCAAAGCTGGACTAACATATACATTACAATGTACTACTGTTTCAGTAAGGCTAATTCATTATTATCCTAAACCAACTTAAACCAAGCTGCTAAGTGAACCTTTATTCTTAAAAATCATGCAGATTTGCCTGGTTTTGCTCAAAAGCAATTCTCAATGGTTAGTAGCTATCAAAGTTTAAGAAAAAAGTTTGTTAAACATCTCTCATTAAAAAAAAAAAAAAAAAAAGAAAAGTAGATTGTTTAACAGAAAGGAAATACTACGCGTACTTAGTGACTTATCTTGACCAGGAAATAACAAGAAGTAACAACACATTGGAGCTCATTTGTATGGTGCATTTTTAGTTGAGGACAAGGGGAAAAAAAAAAATTTTCCTACTTTGTCAAATTTTAAAAAACTTCTCAACTGTCACTAGTACTGCAACAAAGTATTTGTGCTAAGCTGAGAATTAAGTTGTCAAAAATTTAGCTGCTCAAATTCAGAAGGAAGGTCTCACTAAGCATCTCAAAGCAGTTCAATGAGCAGCTGGAAGAAAAAAAACTGGAATAAGTAGTCTACTCACTTTAGAAAAAGTGCTTTCTTTAGAGGCAACATGGGCTGCAAATGCAGACACAGCACAGGCCATCAGTTTGAAAGACATTCTAAAACTTCTTGTAAACTAAGTCCCATCAAAATCCTATTTAATATTTGTTCCCACCAGAATTTAAGACACTATTGACCAGCAAGAGCGAGAGCTGTAAAACGCCAGCTGCCTCGCTGTGGTCAGGACAGTACAGTTGCTACCACACAAGAGTCGAGAATGGTAAAGACAGTTGTCTGAAAACACAGGAGATGGACCATTGCAACTTGTGTCTGTCATGGCCCCATCAGCCAAGAAAGTGCCAAAACAGTAAGTTGCATGGAAACAGGCCGCACTCGGTCTTGAAAAGCAAAGGAGATGTCTGATGAACAAGAAAAGCAAAACAAGTGAAAGGACACAGAAAGGCCAACCCAACAGACTAGGGAAATGATCACCTGTGGCAGGACTCTGAACACATGCAGACAGAATGCATTCAACGTGACTGCAGAAATGAGTTCCAGTAACCAAGATGATGAAAAATTGGGGAATGCTGTTTGCTAAGTAGGTAAATAAGTATACGTGCTTGGCACCCAACGACATAATTTCTGATCCAACTAAAATAAGACGACCTGCAGTAAGGGACAAATAAAAAACACACAGTATTTTTTCCTGACAGGAAGTATGATCTTCCCCTGAAATTACTGATTACAAGGTCCTAATCCTAACTGCATCCACACAAACTGGACTGAATCTGCTAGGGTCTGCATATATGGATACAGTCAAAGGATATTGGAAACTGATCTTGAGAAACTGTAAGTTATGTTTTAACTGCATGATAACAATACATGAAAAACCAGATTCTGCCTTTCCTTCATGCTTAAATATATTTAAGAATAATAATGTCTATATTGTTAAGTTATAAAACTAACAATTATAGTGGGGGGAATGATTCTAAATTTTTAATGGCTTAAAAAAAAAAAGAGACAGTGATCTTAGCCATTCTAGACAGTAGCAAACTACAGAAGTCCAGAAATATCCAGCATTTTTTTTCATCTCATTTCACTACATGTTCTTAAATAAAATAGTTACTTTGAGAGAGGAACAAATCCAATAGACCTACTGGCTGTCGAGTGTTCCCCCTCCTCAAAGTTATTACGACAAATTTAGGCAGCCTACAGATATGTGCAGTTTTCACTATTGTCCATCTCTAATGTCAGTCCACCACACATTCCAACTCAATTTTCACATAAAAAGCAAAAAAAAAAAAAAGGGGGGGGGGGCAGGGCGAAGAGATTTAGGTGTTTATAGAATACTACACATATAACAATAGGCTTTGAAGCAATCTGTATCTTCCTGCAAAGTGTGGAAAGGGCTCATAGGTGCAACTGCATGCAGTTTTCACAAGGTGTTTCAGCTACCAAGACACTATTGGAACACCCAAAAAGCACACTGGAAAGGACTCCTTCCAGTTTCCACGTCAGGTGGGTCCTCTGACAGCCAAAAGTTGTCTGGTTGGTTGAAGAACTTGCCACAACTGCTTTTCAGGCAGGCAAGCAAAGCCTGCAACTTTGCTAGACCCCTCCAAAATTTAAAGTCATCTCCTTGGCAGAGACCAAGCCTGGAATACGTCACCCTGAAGCATCCTGTCTATAACTATTTTATATACAGGAACTAGAAGTACATCAGAACCCAGTTCTCCAGACACCAAGGCTAAGTATCCTAACTAGTCACCACAGGCATAAGCACTAAGTTTTACCTCAAAAAGCCAACGGAGCAAGCATTATCCACACTGCTACACCACTGCTATTAGAAAAAAAAAAAAAATTCTAATTCCAAGACAATAAAGTGTCTTGGATAGGCACACACAGCCAATAGAACAAACAGTCCAGTATGAGGCACTGACCCAGAATGTTCTATGCCACCCTTAAAATAACATAAATTACTACCGTTAATGCTTACACATCACACTCACCTATGCTATTTAATGAAAGTTATTAACCCTGATCATCCACCAAATACCCTTCGTACAAAAATAGGTCATGTATTTTTACAGGTTTAACTCACTCGGCAAATTTTACCCTCCCCAGGAAATATGAGAGCTCATAGCACTACAGAACCGCTTCCCTAATGCCCTGAAACTTTGAACTGAGGCAAACTGAAAGCTTCAGGATACTTTTTTAGCTTCATTCAGGAAAGCAAAGCTGAATTTTCCAGGGGTCAGAACGCAAGCCTTCGTCCTTCAAGATTTAAGACAATTCAGTTTTGGACAAATAACCTTCAGCGTAGGATAAACTGAAAAATTATAAAACACAGGTAACGCAATCATCATGTTGGAGAAGTATCTGTATGCCAGACACCTAGCTGACATATTAAAAATAGAAAATCAATCGGTCTTTGTAGAGAAAACTGAGTACAGGGGAAAGGCTCATTTCCAGAAACTAGAACAGACCGCCAGATCCCCCCCTTGAGAGCACCTTTGGACACAGTGGCCATTTCTAGCCCACGCTGATCCTCAAATACCTGCTTGCCTCACCGCTTCGCTGTCCATCTGCTTTCGGACAGAAACTCCCTACCAAGGAAGGGACAACCGGGGCAGCCAACTTCTACCAATTACCTACAACCACAAACTCCTGCAACAGCAAAACTGTTCGGTTTAAGCCGTTTAAGAAGAAAGCAAACACAGAGCCTTGACGAAGCTACCGCAGAGGAGGAGGCCGGAGGGGCTGAAGTCGGAGCCGGCGTTCGGGGCCCGGGCGGGGACATCTCTCCGGCGAGGCCTAGGGCCGAGGCAGGCCCCCTCCTCAGCAGGTGTGCTTCCCAGAAACGGGGCTCGCCGCGGAGGAGCGGCCCCGCGGCCCCTCGCCGGGCGGGAAAGCCCCGCTGCCGGCGGATGGCGGGCCCGCCCCGGCCGGCTGCCGCACGGAGCAGGCACGGC
>VYXH01005431.1:1632607-1685611 GCA_013397275.1 Burhinus bistriatus
TTTTTTCCTGAGGAGTAGGGTGTTTCTAAATTAGGGCAACAACGCTTCAACTGTGATTGAAAGGATTATCAATGGTAGGCCAGAAGCACTTTAACACTTACTTGTTTCCCTGAGTCCATCTTCAAGTGACAATAGCACTATCAGACTTGGTGAGTCATCCATAGGAGAGTCATATTCCTTATATTTTATGCTTGGGGATGTGTTACACATACAGTTTGGGACAGGTGGTGCAAAGAGCTAGCGTACTTAACGGAAGCAGTGCAGCCACATCAGCACCATGCTCATTCAAGCAGAGCAGCACGCTTGTTATTTTCTTGTCGCTTCCACAAATGAACAAACACTCTGCAAAGAACTGTGTTAGGGCAAGTATATATATATGTAGTCAAATGCAAACCTAGCAGAAAGTTTTTGCACCCAGTCTTTAAAATACTCAGAATTTTCTTTCTCATAGGCCTAGACAAATGCTTAATTCAACTAGGAGTACCTTAACGTTGATGGCTGCAAATACCTTCATATTTCTGAGACAACACCTACCTGTTGCCAAATGTCTTAGTGTTCTTTGCATTTATTACAGTTTTCACTGACTATAAGCAAAGAAAGCTGATGGTCTAGATCCACATTTTGAAATCCCACTGCAGACGCTGGAAGCTGCGGGGGGAATCTACTGAAATGATGGGTGAATGCAGCATTAAAATCTGAAATAGAGCAGGAGGAGATAAGGATAGCACCGGCAGGCTCTCCATCTAGCATTTTATAAAGGTTTTTGTAAAGTGAAACATAGTGAGTGCACTAAGTTAAGACGCAGGCTCAGATACAAAAATATAGTTGTAAGGGGGCGGATGCAGCACACACAGAAGGGGCACAGGCAAGATTTAGCAATAAAAGAGCAACTGTGCCAACTTGCAGTGAAGCACAAAAGAGTGCAAATTATTTTCCAGCCTTGAAAGGAGGGCTGTCCCACAAGCTAAATAACTGTTAGCTCACCAGCTTATGAAAAATGAAATCAGTGACCTAATTGTCATCAAGATAACCTCTGAAACAGCAGTAACCTGCATTTGGAGAGTAAAAGTGTATGTTGTCTTGGTGTATACAAGAAGACAAGTGAAGACTAAGGAAAGGGGAAACAACAGACAGGGTTGGGGGAGGGACAGACTGAATGAACAACAGATCAATTTTGCTTTAATAAGCAGTTTCACTAGAATGGCTTCGAGACTGTTTCTAACTTCATTAGCAAGCCTGAAATTTTGTACCTTTCTTTACAGTCTAGAAAAGAACTTCCACAGAATTATTATGTATGCTATAAATTAGCTCTGATTGTCCATAATGAACCAACGTAAACCAAAGTTTGACTTCTGTTCTTTTGTTGTTTAAGTTTTTTGTAGCTTAGGCTGGCAGTATGGTTGGAATTTGCTTAGGGTCGTTTAGTTTGGGATTCTTTTTTTTGGGGGGGAGAAGATGAGGTGGAGGAGGTCTGAAGAATTTGTAGTCATTAAATGTTTCAAGTGTTAACTCTTACTGTTTAAAAGCAATTCTCTACCTTTATGGTTGCATTCCATTACATTTCAAGTAAGATCAGAGGACCCCAAAAGTCTACATTGCAATGAGATTGAAAGGGGAACTCAGAGAGTCTTTTATGTGTGAAATTTGAATATTCTGTTATTTCAGGATGTTGCCTATTCTAAGCTCTTTGGTCTGAGCTACCTGATCAGAAGTTTTGCTTCTGATCAGGATCACAGCTCTATAATCTACAATAAAAGATCTCATTCTTTCTGCTTTCTCAGCACAGACAGAAAATGCAAGGGTGTATGTGAAAGGGCTACTCTAGACAGCATGATATGAATGTCGGGCATTAGATAAATAATTACTGAAGAAGCATCAGGTGTAATTCCTGCTTCATCCTTTGCAATAAGGATGCAATATCTGCCCAGTGTCCATGTTCTCAGAATTGTTTATTGGAGGCTGAAATTTCTTTTAAAGCTTTTGCCAGCTTACATGTCTTCACTGTAGTGAACTTTCTGCTATTCAAACAGCTGTCGCCAGCTACAACAGACACTGTTTGCCTTAGCAGCTTAATCCTAGTTGTCTAAGCAAGTATTAGAATAAACGTAAACTATATTTCTTAATACAAAGAGAACTGTCTCATAGTTATACTGATGTCTCTTTCAGAAGTCTATAATGACATGACTAGAGTCATCTAGTACGAATTTTCAGGTTACGTACTGCTTTAACAGTGATTACAGTCATACTGATAATGTGATAAAGTGTTACAGTGATACTGAACTTTGCCAGTGACTTAAGACAAAAATGAAGATATTCAATGGCATGGAGAACACAAAATAGGTTATATCTAAAACATTTTGGTTGAAAATACTCACTTAATAAGACTGACAGCTAGCAAAAGAAAGAAAAGTAGGAAGCAAAGCTATTCACTACGCATTAAAAAATTTAGCTTCATTTACTGTATTTGTATTCTTCAAAATTGATACCGATGGTGTCTTTACATAAACCCAGATGAAGTTATCATCCTGAGAAGTCTGAGAAATCTAACTGTATTGCAGTTAACACATCATATGAGAGGTTCTTTAGTTAGGAAATATATTTAAAAAATGAAAGCTGAGCAGAGGGGAATTAGAAGTGATTCTGAAACTTTTTCTTTTTTTTTTTTTTTCTTTACGTGATGTTTTCCACTGAGTCCTAAATGCCTAATCCATAATCAACAAAATTTCTGAGACAGTTAATCTGTTTATGAGGGGTGGATGGAGGGGGGAGCAAATTAGAAGAAGGGAATAGCTAGAAGTAAAATAAATGTTCTGTCTGCAGTATCAGGAGCCCCAGGTGTTCAGAACCATTAGCCAAGCTCTAAGAAACATGACATTGGAAATGAAAGTTATTTACATTTTCCCTGTTTCCTGAACCTCTAAGAAGCAGATAAGTTGTATTTTCAGGCTTTGCTTTGCAATCGTAAAGGCTAGAAAGTCTTTTTAATGCTTATTTCTTCTTGCATTGAATTTCATGGCTCCAAAAACTTTAAGAAAGAAGCTAAATATTGTAAGTTATAATAAATTTCTAGGACTTAGCAAAAATTATGAGGATACTGGAGGGCTTATTATACTTCTCCTCCATTGCGCATCACTGATATTTGTGTCTTCTCTCCGGGTGAAGGAGTTTATTAGTACTGTATATGCTGTCAGAGCTGAAGCTCTCACTGCTTAGACATTCGAGGTCACTTTGCAAATTGGCTTCATTCTTCTGGTCGTTTGTTTTGCTGCCCACTCACAGCAGTTTTTTTCATAACAAAGACTGATACAAAAAACCTCTACAGAATGTAGACATTTAATTTAATCATCGAAAAGAGCCACAGGAAATCCAAACTCCTGAAATGAAATGCTGCTTGTAATGTGTTAGGAAGAGGACAATATGGAGCAGTACAACAATCATTGCTTATTTGAATGATGACGTTTCCCCTGATTTTGTTAAAAACAGACCCAGAATACTCTCCCCTATGTAGTTTACAACACAAGTCAGTTGCTGTTCACCTGAAGGAGGATTAAAAACTGATCCTATGTCAACTCCACATTGCTTTTCCTGTATTACAAGGACTACCAGGTCCCTCCTTCAGCAGAAAAACCTGTTGCTCAGGCACTCCTCTTCCTCATAGTTAGACGCATAGTCAGAGAGGCCATTATGAAGAATCTTTAACCGTGTGGATTTAGAATACAAAATCTGTCCTTGACTAAAGATTTGATACCTCTGACTGTTTCTATTGTTTGGTTTATCTTTGAAATTGTTTTTTTTCCTGCCCAAGTTTTTCACAAGATTTTTTTTTAATGTTAATTTCTGAAAAAAAATATTTCTGATTGTAGCACTCCTCCTAGAATGTAGGAGACCTTCTGCATGACCACTGCAAGCCATTGAGGATTAAATTAAGGATCATTACACTCTTAACTTCAACTCCAACTCACATGTTGTCAGTACTCCCCTTTCCCTTAACACACAAGAATGTCTCATCTGTCCACCTGAGCCACTTAGGGGAGGTGTGAGGTGGAGCCCAGCTTTCCTGTGGGTTCTTCCTTCACTTAACCAGGACGACGAATTGCCACTTGTCCGTTCTCATCATTTACATCCAGTTCCCAGAAAGACAGACAGGTTTCTCCATGGTTTATTGTGAAAGAATTGGAACAACGTATGCCACTGCTGCTGACATGAGGACATCAGCAATACATCTAAGGTCATGAAGGATCAGTAAAGGCACCTGAGTATTAATCCTTGCAGCAAAGGCATATCCCAAAGTAGGACAGTGAAATTTTCCATATTAAATACCATAATGTCCTGATAATTCCCTTTCTCTCTTGAAATAGTTCCTCTGGAAATGCCAACTTGAAAAAGGATTTCTAAGCCTAAAAGGCATGTCATCTTTCCCTCCCTCCTTGATGTCAGTGGGTTTAACAAAGGTTATCACTTTTTCTTCAGGCTGACCATACAGTACTTCAAGTTTATTTATGCCTCGTATTACAAGCAGTACAGATACTGCAGTCAAATTATGTCCTCACATTAAACCAACAATACAATCACATAGATTTTATTTTGGAACACTGAATATAAACATCGCTTGACCCAGACTACTCTGGAGTCAAAGTTGAGATTGCAAAGTTACAGACTAAGCTACATTCTCTTAAACAGCTATGCACAGGAGTCTGCAATGCAGTTTTGAGTTGAAATTCAGATCTGCTTAGTCATCACACTGATAAGAGATTTTGGATTTATGCAGATTGATTAACAGCCTTTTATAAACTTGTTCTTGCTAGATTCCCACAAGGATTTCCATTTCACTTTTGAGACATGACATAACTGCCAGTAAAAGCCTCATTTAGTCCAAACTCACTGGTGCTTTGGAGATGGAAAAGGAAAGGAGAAAAGAAAAGGTATGTTCTGTCCAACTCTGATACATGACTGCTTTTAATATTGTTATTTTAAGTTTTTATACATCTATTCAATTAAAAACTTGCCAGTTAAGAACAATATTAGCTACATCAAGTTCTTCCTCAATACAAGATGCAATTAAAAACTTATTTAATATCTTCAAGTGTTTTTAGAGTTAAAACCCAAACAGCAGCGAGTTCTCTAATTTAAACTCCAAATTATCTGATGACAGTGGCAAAGAGCAAGGATAGAACAGAGATTTTCCAGTTATAAAACATAAATTAACTGCACTAGATCTTTTCTTGCACCTTTCTGGAGCAGTCCAATAGACACACAGTTAGATAATATATCGGGGAAAGAAACAAAACTGACTTAGAATGATATACTTATTGCGCAATTTTAAGATATATTTTTTAAGAAAATCACAGTCCCATCTACATCCAGCAGTGGAAAATAAACATCTGCCCTGCAAAGTCTCCTAGTATTAACCTTCATCCATCTGTATTCTCTCTGCTCGCTCAGTGGCTTTTTTTTTTTTTTTTTCCTTACCCTGCAATATCTGGGCTTAATACTTCTTTACTTCTGTTCCTCCTTTTTTATACTGGGAATATGCTTCCCTCCTCCTTTCTGCTCCTAGGCCCCTAGTGCGGCAGCATCTCCACATTCCTTACAGAAATACCTCTCTTTCTCATGGCTGAGCATGACCGTGGGCTGATGTCTTCTACTTTGCACCTGGGGAGGGTATGGCCCCAGGGGAGCAAGCAACCTGCCAAGCTTCATCCGTCTTCTCCTCTCTCTCAAGCCAAAGAGGTTCTATCTCCCAGAAGAAAGGCGCTGTGGGATAAGGCTGATGGTAGCTACCAAAAGCACTTCTGGATCATAGTCATTCTCACTGATGGGGAAAGGAAATGTCTGCTCTGTAACTTTAAACTGTATAGCTTTTCAGTAAATGTGAAGTAGCTTTAAATAGACGTACCGAATATATGTTGCAGTTCATCGTTATAGCAGGTCCTGTGGTTGTTTTTGTTGTTTCACCTCAAGCCGACATCTGTGGAGTCATGTGTCTGAGCCATGTGATGATGAAAGATTCTGCTCTAGGCAAGCAAGTTTTCATCCTTCCTCTTGACAAAGAATTGCTTACATATGTGAATCCTAAAACCTTAGAAAACCAGGGAAGTACGGAAGATACATTTCTCTTTTGTGATACAGACACCCCTTGATTCAAAACCCTCCATCTTTGCTGCTCCTAAAGCTTTAAGCCTTCAAAAACTTTTATATCTGTTAACTTCAGTACTGGAATAACTTTTCTAATCACTCTACACATAGAACTAAAGCAAACGTGTTTAAGTGTCTGTAGTATTGTGACTAAAACACATTTAGACATCTCCTGACACCTGCCTACTGATTGGGATTGGGTACCTTTATTCCAAACAGTGCTCCACAAGCAGATTAATATTACAAAGGACAAGCTGTGAGTATTCTGCTCTGAAATCTGGAGATACACAGAACTCGGAAGACCTCTTTATCACTTTAGCATTCTGTACTCAAAAATAACTATAAAGAGATAGAGCTTTGTTCCCCAGGGACATTTATTTCTGGGATAATAAGGAAAAACAACTTTCCTCTCTTACCTTAGGTAAGAGCTGTGAGTGGAATTGCATTAATTCATTGGGATGCACATAGCTAGGACTAGGCTATTTTCACAGAAGCTGTCATAGCTTTGTAAACTCCTTCTTAAATCTTCATATTATGCCCAGAGAAAGTTCAATTGTGGAATGAATTACAATGAATCAGAATGAGTCTAGAACAAATTGGTTTGCTGCACTGAGCTAGAGAAAGCAAAATTACATCTATTTCCACAGAAGATTTTTTTTTTTTCCTTTGTAGTTAACATTCTCACCATGTATGTAAAGTACATAGCCGCTGATTAAAAGATTGCAAAAGGGATGTGGGAAAAAAAAGTCTTTTAAACATACAGAATGAAGTAGTTTGAGTGGCACTTTGTGGTTTGTTTTCCAATTAGGAATGACATTTTATTTTAAGAGTTGAGCTGTTTTTAAGGTAACATTTTGTTGGTTCAGGTGCATATGCCTACTACTGTGATTACCAATTATAATTAATTTTCAGGATCTTAGGCACGGAGTAGGCTACATGCTCCCTTGTATCTTTTTCCAATAGTCTCAGTTTTAATGGGTAAGACTGTACTTCCTGTTGTGAGTGACACAGCCCCAAATTTATTTTTGGTTCCAGTTTTTATGTCTTTCTAGACTATTGAGTAGGCTGTAGGTTTTAGCTCTTCACTGACTTCACAAGTATTTGGGGTAGAACAAGGGAAAACACAGCTTGTTATGCAGAACATAAATCATCCTAAGATTAGTTTTGAGGTGTGTAGGTGTTAGCATTGATTTGACAGTTTTCACATTAAAATCCAATGGTCAAACTAATAAAATGTACTTTCTTCATAGTGAATATTTGTAAATTGTTTAGTTAAAAATGACAACAGTTACAAGGAAAATACACTTTTTTAAAGTACACCAGCTGTATGAAATGCTTCATAGAAATAAGTAAAACTACATCTCTACTGCTAACTCGCAAATAAGAGGCCTGCAGTGATGGCTACATGCTCACGTTAACCTGGTACCAATTGACTCTGTCTTCCCATGCGCCCAGTTTCTCACTCCCATCGTCTTCCTTATGCTGGTACAAGCACTGAGGCTTTCGAGAGGGGGCAGTCAGGCAAGTTCAGGAGCACGTGCCACCCATTTGGCAGCAGCAGGATTTAATCACATTCAACTGACTATATAATCATGACCTGATTCTGCAAAACCAGAAGTTCAATTTTTGCATCTTAAAAGACTGCACATTTTAATCATGCTATAACTTATATGGTACTAAGCACAAAGCAGGAGACCTATGGAAAAGAAATCTATTTCCACTTCAATATGATACAGGTGACAGAAGAACTGAAGGAAAACTGTGATGAGGGAATTAGTAGGTTGGATATGAGCTTTTTATATAATATCAAAAATAGGTGTGTCATGAAGTAAAAAGAGGAAGGACAGAGAACCTGATTATTTCCTGTTTTGCTTTCAGAAAATTGTTTGCTTCAAAATGCTAGCATGTCTTTAAAAAATGCTTTAAACAAACTGCCTGGATTAATTCAAAACAGTAATTATGATTTCCTGAGTTATTCTGTGTCTTTTAGGACTGAAGCTTTGATCTCTGACGTGCTATATCATATCAGTGTTTATTACAGACCACCATGATGTCACTTGACAAATAGGGAATCTTTCATTATGCTAGGACTTGCACACAGTTAACATATCTTGCTGAGACTATAAAAATAATCTTTTTTCCTATATGAGCTTAATGCTGTATTTCAACTTTTTTTTTTCATTAGTGATAGGGAAATTTTCCGAACCAAATAAAGAGTCAGCTGTTCCTTATGTATCTGCTGTTATCTAACATGCAGATTACCAATGAAGAGTTTGTTTTAAATTGTGTTTTCAGACTGATTTTTATAAGATAACAAAGTTGGATGTGTGAGCGCATATGTAAGTGTGTGAGCGTGCATGCATGCACACATGCATCCTTATCTCTCTGACTGTTTTCCATTAATACCTTTGAGTCCTTTGGCTAATTCCAACCAAATTAACTTAGGACCAGAGTTCTAAAGATAAATATGTTCCTACAAGGCTTGGAAAATGGCCAAATAAAATAAGGAAATCTTATCAGTGTCCTGATTAAAGGAAAGGTTGTCATGTAAGTGCATATGTTATTAGACACTAGAGAATCTACCTTGAGGATACTCTGTATTAATATCTTAGATGTGGAAAAAAGGGACTTTCTTGGCCTATGCCTAAACTGGATGGTGCATGTTATGATACGTTCAACACACAGAGCTGTCTGGTTTTATGTCTTCTTTCTTTACCAGCCTTGGGAGTATTTCCAAGTCTTGCATTCAGATGCAGCCTTTGAAGCTACAGACCTAAGTCCCTAGAATACCCGGCTTCATGAAAGTACTTGTTGAAGAGTTTTAAAGGATTCTTGATGCCTCCATCCAGCCTGTGTAGATGTTTGTTGCCTGCAGACAGCAGTGCCGAGCAGGCAGGGCCTGCTACAGGAACATACATCCAGCCCTGCTACCCTGTCTTCCACCCTCTGGGATCCCCGTATGCTTTATGGAAATACTCTGCAATCAGATAGCTAACTGAAATGTCTAAAGATAGATTTGCAAAAGCTTCTCACCCCATTTTCACCTGTGAAGTCATAGGCCAGTCCCCATGGACCTGCAGAGACAGTGCTGCTAGCCACTTTCAAAAGTCTCCGGAGCACTAGATCACATAGCTTACAGGAATTGAAAGTGCATTAAACTTTGCAGGATGTGCCCCACTTGATATTTTGTAACTGGTGAGGGTTTTTTTCCATTTGTCTGATACTTGCAAGCAAAATACTATATGGCAGTGTAAAAGTTCATCCTTTCTCATGAGTCTCACGTGTGTCTCAGGTACTTTTGTCAAAGCTCTTAAACTTACTTATTCATATGTGATCTTGATTTTTTTAAAAAAAAAAAAAAAAAAAAAAAAAAAACAAACAAAAAAACCCCCAAAACCCACAAAACCTAAGTTTCTTAATTTTGTGGTTGAAGAGAAAACTTTAAGAAGTGATGTAATGACGAAAAAGCAAATAAAAAGAAATAAAAAACCCCCACAATCCCACACTTAGAAAAATAATCTCAGATTGTTTGTAGACTGGTCTCATGATTTTGACTCATGATTTTGAATGTTCTTGTATATTAATAGCATATCTTAACTGGACAAAGAAGTCAAAGGGGATATGCAGAACACTCATAGCAACAGCAGTACTACAGTTACATACTACTTTTGGATTTTTTTGTTTGCTGTAGCCTAGAAAAGGCACTCTCCATTTGGCATAGGATTTAAGTCTACTATATAAAATATGTTGTAAATTGTAATTTGGTCCTTTCTGGTTATTCTATATGCAAATATATTCAAAATGTTTGATGAAGAAGTAAAGATTTCTTTTCTGTGAAGCTGCATTTAGTATAGAAACTGGGAGCAGAAGACATTGGTTTATTGTTACTCTTATTTTAATTGATGGGCGTTCTATTTAGCAATAGTTTTTCCAAGTTCTAAAAGGCTAAGAAAATATAAGGACAACTATTTACCTCTTTTAAATTAATTATGGAGGACATTTGGGGAAATGATCATCATCCCTGCATGAAGCTATTGCTTTAAAGGCAAACAGCAGTCAAAAATAAGTGGATTATGTAACTTTTTTGTACAGTGGTGTACATGTATAGTAAGTATTTAGAAGCTTTTACGGAGCTAATGATGTTTTATGGAGCTTTTCGGGAATGTTGGTATTTCAAAAACATTTTACTGTAGAAACTCATTTGGAAGACCACTGATGATATATAAACCAAAGTCTAATTAAAAACTTTAAGTATCTGTGAATCCATTCCGTAGTTCAATCATAAAACATATTTATAACCAAGGCGTTTTAAAACTAAATGTATATTTACTTAAATCTAAAGGCTAAAATACACAATGGAGAAAAGTTATCTTATTACAGATACAGCTTCTTGCTATTTCAGTTAAGGTATGAGATTTCAAAATATAATGGTTGAGGCTCCTGTAATATCTTTCCACAAGACATAGAATTACAAAACTCAATATTCTTGATAATTTTAAGTTAAAAAAAATACTTTCAAACCCTAGTTATGAATGATAAGGAGCAAAATAAGCTGTCTTAAAAACTGGAAATTAATGTTAAATTTTGGTTTTGTGTGGGTTTATGACCTAGTCCTGCATATACTCTCACAATAATCCCAGGTCCATATAGCACACCCACTGCAGAACTCTGGTCTTCTCCAAGACCTTTGCTGTGCTCCTCCCTAGCAATATCTTCAATGTCCACCATGATTTGCAAATATAACCCAAATACCCCAGCACCCAACATATCCTAAATCTATCTTATCTTGCCTGCTGGCTGTACAAGACAAAGCACGTGGTATGACTAGCTCGGTTACACATGTGCTTGCCGGCTGGCCAGTGTATGTACATCAGCCAAGCACTTCTGTTAAGTAGGATGTAAAGTGTCTGCATTCTTCATGTCTTTCTTTTAATGAACATTAGTAGCAGCTCTCTTCTTTCCCTAGGTGTCATTTTTAATTCACTGAAATTGGAGACATATACCAACTGTGAAACCTCAGTGCTGTTGTTGTCACTGATGCTACTAGGTTCCAAGTTACCAAAAGGGGAACTTGCAGAAGCATATAATATATTTAATTTACTTATATAGCCACTTCATAACCCTCATTTCCTGAGGAAAGCACACAAAAAAGAGCCAAATTCAAGTTGAAAGAAGTAAGATTACCTTCTGACTCTCTTCCGCATTCTCTCATAGTGATTTTAATATAAAAACCATGAGAAATTATTATATATAAGTAGTCCTGAGCATGTTCTTTTTGAAGCCCATGCATTGGCTTCTGAAGTGATACTGGGTTAATTATGTGATTCTGAGCTACTACAAAAGTGGAAGACCAATAAATGCTGAAGAAGAATGAGCCTCTGCATCAGTATGTCTTGTGTGAAGTCAGATCATATTCCCTGGATATGTATTCAGGGGTGACCCTTTAATGTATGGCTCCAAGCGTATAATACACTAGGCCTGCCATTTCCACAGTAGTTTTGCCATCCCTGAATTTTGAGTAGAGGGTGTCACTGATGAGCATTTCAGTTGTGAGGCTTGTTCTACATTGTCTCTGTCAATCCAATTACAATTATGTTTATTCATGAAAATCTGTAGTAGTTTCTGATGGTCTCCCAAGTTTCTAACATTGCAGGAATACCTTAAGATTCTTTATTTTGCCAAATTTATAACAATCTGTCTGAGTTTCCTCTTAATCACATTATCTTTTTTGTTTTTCCCATATAAACCCCATGAGACCTAATTTAGTGCATTTTATCTTCCACAGTGATGGCTCTACCTTTATGCTTAGTTGAAGAACTGACTAAAAATTAAAAATAAAAACCTCTACAATCAAATGAGGAAGCTACTAATAGGTGTATAAATTCACAAAATTATTTAAAAGTCAGAAAGGCTATCTAATACAGTTGCTATCTGTCAGACATACAACAATGCCAAAACCCACACTTATTATAAAATTTGTGACAAAATGTTTTCAAGAATTACCATCTTTTATTCATCATGAGAATTGCTTGGTACAAAGTCTCTTGAAGACTAAAAATTGCATTCTCTGCTCATAGCTAATGGGAAACGAGTATTTTCTCCACAGTCTTTGTCCCAGCTGGTGTTGTTAATGTTTATAAATGTATACCTATGTTCAATTATCTTTTTAGGATCATTGTCTTTTTGAAAGGAAGTCAGAGGCTGTCTGGTTGTTTAATGATAACAGTTGAACCACTGAAGGCAATATTTTGTGAGTTTCTTTTTTTCATCAGGATAACTGTAATTCTGTAACCAGTGGAATTCTCCTGGTCAATGAAGACAGATGGTTCATATCAGGGCCCCAAGTGCACAAAGAGGCTGTAACTGCTGTAAGAGGCCACACCTAGGACCTTCACCCACACAGCTGCTTCCACTAGCCCAAGACCTCCATTTAAGCTCTGGCCTAGGCCATTAATCTCTGTTTGAGCTGTGCTGTAAGTGTACTTCTTTTTAGCCCTGCTTGTTGGGGGTGTTGTTTTTGTTTACATTTTGCAGTTTAAACTTGGATTTGTTCCTTTGCCTGATAGTTGGTGGGACCTGTTGCCACTGCTGTCCGTGCCCTGCTTGCCTTGATGTGGTGGGATTGTGCTCTGTTCGTGAGGTCCTGCCGACGCAGTGCGCATCCTCAGCTCCTTTTCCCTCATGGGGCAGCCCTGCTCTTGTTGCTCTATAGCAACTTCTGACTCAGTCACCTTAGCTTCCTAGCTTGGATTTTCTTTCATTTCTTCAAATACAAATGCTATCTATAAAAGCAGAACTTGGTGAGTCTTCATCTTGGAGTTCACTGTACCAATTAAAAATGGGAAGAGGGATACGCTCCTAATTTTGGAAGAGTTTTGGGAGATCTTTGCTAATCTGAAAAGTTGCTGACACATACAAAAATCTTAACAAGCTTAGCCAATTACTTTTCTTTTCTGTCTGTGACTATTAGTCACTTATTTACTTAAGTGTCAGCTTAATATACTGAGTGTTGCTCTTTGAAGCCCATTACCATATATTAAATTGGAAAGTGTTTTGTAGTGGACGATTGCATAATGTACTATTTCTGTATGCCAGAAGCCACAAATGTTTAGTTTGGCCTGCTGAGTTTTATTAAGAAAAACACCAAAGAAAAACTTGGCATAACCTTGTCTTGTCTCATTTAAATTTTAAGTCACTTGCCATTGACTGTAATGGATACAGAGCTATGCCAAACCCATTAGTTTTCCCTGTGTGCTACCAGCCTATTTCTTCTGGAGCCCTCTTGCTTGACACCTCAGAATAGAGCTAATAAAACAAGTTCCCTGTGCAGAAGTCTGCAACTAATTTAATTCATGATCTAAATTTCTACAGTAGCATATGAGAAAATGGAGGAAGGAGGGGTGGGGAAAGCAGTATGAATAAAATAAGCAAGAACATGCTTTTCTGGGAGAATCAAAGGTACTGGGTGATTCTGCCTAAATTTTAAAAGGTCTTGGGTGGTTTTTCACTCATCTGACAGGTGATATTGGTTGTATATTGGGGCTATGAATTGTCATGCTGACCTGTTTACCATGTGTAATTCTGCAAGAAGTGTTGGAAAACCTAGTGCAATGTTTTGTTTTGGAATGTGCTAGAACATGAGGTGAATTTTCCACTTCAGTAGAGCAAGTCAGATCGTGGGACCTAATTACCTATTCCGAGACTAGAGCTCCGCTCCCTGCAGAAGTGCTTTGTATGTGCCCAAGGTATTTTGGGTTAGCAAAACTAATTTCTGTCAATGAGGGATCATTTCAGCATGAAACCTAAAGGTTACAAGATGTGTGGAAGAAATGCTTTCATGGGGAGCAGCTGCAAACTGCAACTGCATATCCAAGAAGTGGAAAGTATTTTACACATCACTTCTCCACTGACAAGTGTACCTCCACATCAATACTTAATTTTTGTTTGCTACGTGGCAGTTCTACACAGCAACTCTAAACTTATGAAATGCCAGACAAGGGCAGGTTGCTCTGCTTCTAAGACATCTAGTTTAAATTATTGCTGGGCACACTTTCCAAAAGCCATTTCCCCTCCTGCCGTGCATGCTGGTGCTGTGGTTTCTGCTAGCACCCTGTGGTGATGCTTGGAGGAGCTGGGAGTGCCCAAATGCAGTTGTGGGGCTGGGAAACAGGGCTGTGACTTAACCTGCTCCTTCTGGTCCTCTCTTACCCCAATTCAGTGCCAGCTCAGGCACGCTTTGTCGAGATTATTTATTAGTTTTGGTTTCTTTTTGTCAGAAGATACAATTTTTGCTGAATAATAACACCAGGTATTAACTGATAACACTTTACTGTTTGGTGCTTGGGGAAACAGGACTTGACTCTGCTTGTGAAATTCAGACGTAAGAACTTTCCTCAAGCAAGGACTTTATGCAGACTAATTCTGCATCTCTGTCAATATTTGGTGTATGCATTAAAAGTATTAGAATTTCTGAAGGACTGTAAGGAAAACTTGGTATGTGTTTGGTTACTGTGAATTTTTCATTGTAAACTTATCTGTATCTCTTAGCCTATTCAGTGACAACAGAAGAGCAGGTTATTAACTGCTTTTAGCTAAGCTCTGCAATTTGGCTTCCAAATTGCAATACACAGAGGGTTTCTGCAGCCTGAGGCATTTTCAAAGTGAAGCATCATCTCTCTTCAATACAGCAGTATCTCCAATGTCACTCGTGTGATTTCAGTGGTCCTAGATGAAGTTGGCAAAGTTTGTGACTTGTGAATCAACTCAACTGCAGCAAAGCAGATAGTGTTTGGCAGGTAGAGACGTGGATATTTCACCCCTTCTCTTGTCTTCCAAAATGCAACTGAGGTTCAAAATTCCAGACTGTGGAGGTCATTAGTTGTGCTTGTTCACATTAGAATTGGGTCATTACAGTTTATTTTTATACTTCCTATTTCTTATCTTGCAAGTATTTGAGCTCCTTATTGAACAAAGTCTGCCTGGGCTACTAGTAGAGTTAGAACCCAGCCTCTGCATAGATTTTTTTTTTTTTTTTTAAAAAAAGTGATTAGCTGGAAACGTAGAATTTGAAGAATTCAGTTGTCTGAAGAAAAAGTAGTATGCTTTTCTATAACGCTTTTCAGTACTTTGACAGTTGCCCATCATTGAACTTAAGTATAGAAGTGCACAAGTATTTGAAGAAATTTGTCTGTAAATACTGTAGGTGGAAGCAGTTCTCCAGCTGCGAATTTTATAATTATGCACTTCTAGGGAAGAATCACGCATTTATGGGTTGTTCTGGTATTCACGCTGCTTGTCCTATGTATCTGAGGTCTTCAAGACTTTGACTGCTAAGATAAATGTCACTTTTGTAACTAAGTAAGGTATTGGCTTGGACCTCATGCCATGGATCATCTACAAAGAGAAATGTACTTTTAACACAAAGTATGTATTTGTAACTCTTTGGAAAACATCACATCCCGTGGCCCTTTCAAATAATACTAAATGATGTTATGATTCTGAATATCCCAAGTATACTCAGAAGGAAGAACAGATTCCTTTAATTACTGCAGACAAGAAATATCCCTCATAATATTGCTCTATATTTAAAGAATGCTAGTGATAATGAAACTAAACAAACATTTCCAAATGTGTGAAATGGATTATCTGCCATTACTGTGTCCAAAGTCACTGAAGCTATACAAAATTAAGAGGATGGGAAAGAAAGGAATTGCTGTGCATGAGGGAGGCAGGAAAAGCTTAAAAGTAGAGCAGCCTTACAAAGTAGGGAAGCAGTCATTTATTACTGTATATCTTGATAAACAATTATTTGACATAAGCTGAACTGCACAGTTTCCCTGTATTGTGAGAACCCTGTACTTCAACTGCAAGAATAAATGCAACTTTTGAACATCTAATGGCTTGTAAGGAACTTTGAGCAAACTTTTTTACTACAATATTTGTGATGTGACAAGTCTACACAAACCATGATCATGATATGGCAACAATAACAGCATGGCTTCTACAAATGCTTCTAAAGTCCTAGTGACAGACTTAATGCTGCACAACAGCTCTGTAATGGGAATATGGTTATAACGTCAGCTGCTATCTGAAACAGAATTTACTGGTGGATTTGAGGCTTGCTGTAAGCTATTACAGAGGAAAGAGATGTTCTTCCAGCATATAGTGACAATACAGTGAATATGCACAAATAACCTACTTTCAAGTAGTTAATAGCTATTGCTATCCGACTGTAGAAACTAACTCCCTGTGGTTTAATTCCCACTGTTGGGAGGCAGAGTATTCTGGTCAGGATGATAGGCAGGTGTTATGGAGAGGGGTACAGAGAATCAAACAGAATTTAGCACTCTTCAGAAGAAGCTGGAGGAAAAAAAGAAATGTTGATGTATTTGAGAAACAGATCATATATCCTGTCTGTGTAAATTGCCACTGGGTATAGGATAAAGTGAGGCTGTTAGGTGCTTCTGCAATACAAACATGAAAGCTTCTAAGTGAATATGTTACTGATTTTTTTTTTTAAGGAAAAATAAATGTCTTATATAGCGATACATTAGACTGACATGCTTTTATACAAGGAAAAGGTGTCTTATGTCTCTTATGTTTCACTTTGGATGGTGGACTAGAAGGCCAAATATCAGAGACAGTAAGTTTGAGTATAAAATTAATTCCAGAGAGGTCAGTTCCAGAACTTTTCTTACTGAAACTAAGAAAATCTTGAACCCTCCTGTTTGAGTCAGATGTGCAAGGCTGCTGTTAGGCAATTTTACTGTAATGTAACTTGCTCAAATGTGATTTTTGAGACACAAACACTGAGAAAATGCAGAAAAGTAAAACTTACTAATTAGGAGAGAATGCCATAATTATTTTGGATCCTCTATATCTGACTATGGTAAGTATACTAGATAGGTTTATTCATGGGATTGCTATTAAAATTAATGCAGTAATTTGTCTTTACCAATAAGATAGACCAAGTCCTCAAAACTAAGATCTCTTTACTATGTTTCCCAACAGCTCTGCCTCTGCATATCACTAATCACTTAGATGTCATTTAGCGCCTTAGGCTTCCACCTTTATCAAGAGTCAAATGTGTTTAACTAGGATGGTCGTTTTCCGCATTGTTCTGTTAAAGAGGAGTACATGCTGGTAAAATGTCCCTGAGCTTCCTCTTCTCCAGGTTGAACAGTCACGGCTCTCTGTCTCTCATATGAGAGGTGCTCCAGTCCCTTCACTTTTGTGGCCCTTCACTGGGCTTGCTCCAGTGTGTCCATGTCTCTCCTTTACTGGGGAGCCTTATCCCCAGAACTGGACATTAGATGTGTCTGCTTCACCACTGCAGAGCAGAGGGTGAGGATCACCTCTCTCAACATTGTCCAGCTACTTCAGCACTCCTGGGTGCATCCCATCAGGTCCCATGGATGGATGTCCAATTTGTTTAAATGTTCCCTAACCTGATCCTCTAGGGATGGTCAGTCCTCATGGCTCTAGACTTTCCCACTAGCCTTGGGGGGGGTCAGGGATTTCTATGAACAGGTCTCACCTGTGAAGAAGGCATTTAGTACCTTGGCCTTTTCAATGTCCTTTGATATTATGTCCTCTTTCCGTTCAGCAAGAGGCCCACACTTTTTCAAATCTTCCTTTTGTGGCTGACACATTGGTAGAAGCTCTTCTGGTTGCCCCTTATGTGCCATGTCAGATTCAAATCCAGATGGGCTTTTTAACCCATCTCTGCATGCTTGAATAGTGTCTCTATATTCCTCCAGGGTCTCCTGTCCCTGCTTCCACCTCTGGCTTACTTCCTCCTTATGTTTGAGTTTTGTCAGGAGCTCCCTGACAAAGACCATGCTTGACCTCCTGCCCCTTAGCTGGAGGGATCCTTGGAAGTCAACCAGGTCTCTTGGATCCCTGTTTCCTCTAGGACTATCTCATGGGATTCTTCCAGGCAACCCACTGAACAGGCCAAAGTTTGTGGTTTTTTTCCTGAAGTCCAGCGTTGCGATCCTGCTTATTTGCCTTGTTCCCTCCTCTTGGGATCCTGAGCTCTACAATGTCATGGCCACCGCAGCTGAAGCTGCCCACAACCTTCACACTGACAACCAGTTCCTCCTTGTTTGTCCAGCAGAGCATCTGCCTTTGTTCATTCCTCAGTTGCCTGTGTCAGGAAGTGACCACCAGTGCCCTCCAGAAACCTCCTGGATTGTTTGTGCCCTACTGTGTTTTCTGTTCAGCAGATAACAGGTGGTTCAAGTCCTTCCTGATGAACATTAGGGACTGCAAATGTGAAGCTGCTTCAGTTGTCTGAAGAGGCCTCATCTACTCATTCCTGATCAGACAATCTGTAGCAAACGCCCACCACAACATTGCCCATGTTGGCCTGCCCTCCCATCCGGGTCCATAAGCTTTCAGCTGACTCATTGTCCGTCCCAGGGCAGAGCTCCGGGCATCCCTGCTGCTCTCCCACATGAAGGGCAGTCCCGTCTCCTCCTCCCGGGAATGTCCTTCCTAAAGAGCCTGCATCCACCCATGACAGCTCTTCAGTCATGTGAGCTGCCCTACCGTATCTCTATGGTCCTGATGAGACTGTCGTCCTACAGCTGCACACAGACTTCTGCTTCCTCCTGTTTGTTCGCCATGCTGTGTGCATTAGTGTTCAGGCACTTGAGAAGTGCCCAGTTGTGCTGATGTCTAAGAAAAGGTGTAACTATTTCTTGTCATGCTTCCCCCCTTGTTGGTTCTTTATTTCCCCCTTCTCCCCTGTTTTGAAGGTCTGTCCCATTCATGTCTTCTTTGCAACTTTTGCTTGCCAAACCTGGTCCACCACTTCCTCACCTGATTGTTGGTTATCATCTCCCTGTTTTAAATCTCTCCTCACCACGTTGGCTAGCCTGTTAATGAAGGTGGGGTGTTTTTTTTCCCCACCTGGTCAGGTGAATCCAATCTCTTTCTACCCATCCTTGAAAGGCTCCTATCATAAAAGCTGAATCCCTGTCATCAACACCAGCTGTGCAACCAGTTGTTGACCCACACATGAGTAACTGCAATTCAATGTGCATGCCAAACCTGGGGCTGTACCCACCTTTACTTGCCAGGGATGAGTTCTCGGAGGAGATATCTAGGATGTGAACATAATCTTTGCTGTCTTTTCAGCCTTTGATTACATGCTTGCTGCCAAGAGCACTTCAGATTGTTAGTAGAAACTTACTGCTTTTGGGTACAAAGTTTCTGGATTCTTCTCTGTTGGAGTGAGTTTCTTACAGGTAACTATTTTCATTGGATGTTTATTCATTTGAAAAAATATTGTGCGCACTGGATTTTTCAAAGTGTGTATATTTTCTAGCAACTTAGAGCTGTATATTTTCTTGATTGGATTTAATTTTAATAGGTCATCTGAGTGGCCACAATCTCTTAATTGAAAAGAAGGCAAGGATTAGGAAATAAATAGCAACCAAATTTCTGTTGAGGGCAGAAGTGATGATCTCTAGTTTGTTATAGACTTGCCTTTTATGCTTAATGCCTCCCTCTACTGCAACAGCCCCAATTATCTCTGGTAATCCTTTGAACCTTACTCTCCATACGGCAAATCAGACAAAAGCTAGTTATGGGGTTTTTCTAACGTGGAGTTATGCACAAGCTGATCAGTTGGCTGCAAAAGCTGGAGGAGGAGAAAGTAAAATGGCTTAATTTTGTTGGCCTTTCCTTTTTAGGTGCCCATTAATTTAGGTTTATCCCCTCTACTCAATCACAGATTTCTTCAAAGCTTGTAGGAATTGAAATCTTCTTTCCAGTTTGGTTTGTAGTGACCAATCCATTAAAAACTTACTGGGGACAGACTTTCAGATTTGTGAACACACAGCATGATTTGGTCAACATCATTGTATCAAAACAATAGCTGAAAAAGTGTATGTAATAATCCTGTCCTACATGAAAGGAGAGACAAGTGTTAATGTAAGGGAAGGTATCAAAGTGGACTAAATTCCACTTCCATTTGTGCCATAGACTTGTATGTGTCTGCAATGTACTTCTTGTTGTGTATCTCTAATAGGGAGATAATTTTTTTTTAATATAAAAACCTGTGTAAACTGCTATAGGAAGTCAGACTACAGATTACATCAGTGTCTGGAGAAGCTAGGTATTCACAGGACAGGACATTGGGCAATGACCACCTGCAGGATTCACTGCTGTCCTCTGCTGTCACAACTGGTCTCATACAGAGATTACTTTTCTACAGGACAACACAGGATTTCTCAGCATTTTAAAGTTCCTTGTTGTACTGGGTCTGGCTGGGATGCAATTAACTTCCCCATAGCAGCCCCTATAGTGCTGTACCTTGTATTTGTAGCTAGAGCGGTGTTGATAATACAGCAATGTTTTGGTTATTGCTAAGCAGTGCTCACACAGCATCAAGGCTGTCTCTCCACCCCCCCTGCCTCCCCCTGCCAAAAGGCCAACAGGTTGGGGGTGGGCAAGGGGTTGGGAGAGGACACAGCCAGTACAGCTGTCCCAAACTGATTAAAGAGGTATTCCATACTATATGACATCATGCTCAGCAATAAAAATTAAGAGGTGGGAGGGGGAAGGAGTGTTGTGGTTTGGGCCAGACTGGCCACTGAAATGAAGACTTACGAGTTTAAAAAAGAAACTAAACTACTTTAATGAAAATATTAATAAAATAATAAAAAGAAAATAATTAAATATATACGCAATATACAAAACCGTATTGAGCTCCCAGGATGACAATCATGTCACCAGCAGGCACTGGGAAAGTCCCAGACTGGACTCAGCAACAGATGGGAACTTGATTCCGGATCTGAATTCAGGAATACATGGATCAGGATCAAAGGCAGATGAACAGAGTCCTCCTTGGGTCCAGAGGAGGGCCACAAAGATGATCAGAGGGCTGGAGCACCTCTGCTATGAGAACAGGATGAGAGAGTTGGGGTTTTTCAGCCTGGAGAAGAGAAGGCTCCAGGAAGACCTCATTGCAGCCTTTCAGTATCTGAAGGGGGCCTACAAGAAAGCTGGAGAGGGACTTTTTACAAGGGCATGTAGTGATGGGACAAGGGGTAATGGCTTCAAACTGGAAGAGGTTAGATTTGGATTAGATATTGGGAAGAACTTTTCACTGTGAGGGTGGTGAGGCACTGGAACAGGTTGCCCAGGGAAGCTGTGGATGCCCCATCCCTGGACGTGTTCAAGACCAGGCTGGATGAGGCTTTGAGCATCCTGGACTATTGGGAGATGTCCCTGTCCATGTCAGGAACTAGATGATCTTTAAGGTCCCTTCCAACCTAAACCATTCTATGATTGGATGCCGGCCATGGAAGAAAGAGGGCCAACCCTTTGATCCCTCGGCTTTTATACTGAGCATGAGGCAGATGGGATGGAATACCCTGTTGGTCAGTTTTCGGTCAACTGTCCTGTCTGCTCCTCCCTGCAGGTGTGACCCCTCTATGCTTTTCCACTTCTGACCCCCCAATGGGGCAAATACCAAAGTTGGCTGGCCTTGGTTGTTATAGTAATAAGTGTAAGCAAGGGCCCCTCTGCATACCATTCCTTGGCATCAACTATAAACAATCAGGTCTTACCAATGCTAGAATATGCTGTTAATTTCAGAGAGTTCAGTTATTTAGAAGAGGCTTAGCTGAAAAGTAAAATTACTGAAAACAAAATTGGTTCTGTTCTACCTCAAACCAGGACAGGGAGAGGGACGTGGGGCACTTGTTACGAAGCAACTGCTGTGTATGCTGAAGCCCTACTTTCCAGGAAGTGGCTGTCAAGAAAAAAAAGGCATCTTGTTTTCAATACTACTTGCTTAGTATATTGATCACCATTAGTAGGGTGAGAATAACACATTCTAGTAATGATCTCTAGTTCCTTAGTGGTTTTTAAATAGATTGATACCTGTCAATAAATTAAGCACATCGTCAGATTCAATTTGTAATCTGAGACAAATCTGTATTCATTTTACCAGTGTTCAAAGACTATGCTCACTAGGAATACTTGTGTCCTGAATATTGTAATATTAAGCTGTCTATCTTGAATATAAATATAACCAATATTAACATCAAGGATTTAACTCTAGGTGGCAGTTTATTCCATCATTTTTCAGAAAAAAGCAGGTTTAGCAGAAGCATATTAATCAGCAAGCTATTGTAAATGCAACATTGTAAATGCTGAAAACGACAGCAAATCAAGCTGTGGTAACAGCTATTCTGATTTTTTTTTTTTAAATATATTTCTTCCTTTAGCCAATTCACTGAGCAAATGGGTGTCAGAGGGTATGACTCAAATTTTACTTTCCTGAAGATTAGTCTTTTCTATAAATCTGACATGGCTGGGAAGGGCCTGATCCTGACTCCCCAAACCCTCTGCCAGTTCTTCTTTTACCAAACTTGGTGTCTAGCCGGTCAGTAGCTACTGAATAAATTGCCTCCATTCTTGCTATTGCTACTTCAAGTACTTGATGTTGGCTGCTGCTCCTGAGCAGCCAGCACTTGTTTCTGCAGCCCCTTGCTGGGGTGTTCATTATTGCAATGTGACCTTTTGTTCTCGGTTTCCGCAAGCCATTTGCACCAAGGCTGTGGGTTCACAGCAAATGGTTTTGTCTCATTGCACTTTGTGGTGGGTTCACCCTGGCTGGACACCAGGTGCCCACCAAAGCTGCTCGTATCACTCCCCCTCCTGAGCTGGGCAGGTGAGAGAAAATACAATGAAAGGCTTGTGGGTCGAGATAAGGACAGGGAGATCTCTCAGCAATTACCATCAGGGGCAAAACAGACTTAACTTGGGGAAAATTAATGTAATTTATTACGAATCCAATCAGAGCAGGGTCATGAGAAATAAAAATTAAATCTTAAAACACCTTCCCCCCCTCACCCCCTTCTTCTGAGGCTCAACTTTACTCCTGATTTCTTTACCTGTCCCACCCTGGCGGCACAGGGGGAGAGGGAATGGGGGTTGTGGTCAGTTCATCACATGTTGTTTCTGCCGCTCCTTCCTCCTCAGGGGGAGGACTCCTCACACTTTTTCCCTGCTCCAGCGTGGGGTCCCTCCCATGGGAGACAGTCCTCCATGAACTTCTCCAATATGGGTCCTTCCCACGGGCTGCAGTTCTTCACTAACTGCTCCAGTGTGGGTTCCTTCCATGGAATGCAGTCCTTCAGGAACAGACTGCTCCAGCATGGGTCCCCCACAAGGTCACAAGTCCTGCCAGCAAACCTGCTCCAGCGTAGGCTCCTCTCTCCACTGGGTCCACAGGTTCTGCCAGGAGACTACTTCAGCTCAGGCTTCCCATGGGGTCACAGCCTCCTTTGGGCATCCACCTGCTGCAACGCGGGTTCCTCTACAGGCTGCAGGTAGATATCTGCTCCACCATTAACCTCTATGGGCTGCAGGGGGACAGCCTGCCTCACCATGGTCTTCACCACGGGCTGAAGGGGAATCTCTGCTCTGGCACCTGGAGCACCTCCTCCCTGCCTTTCTTCACTGACCTTGGTGTCTGCAGGGTCGTTCCTCTCACATATTCTCACTTCTCTTGTCAGGCTGCTGTTGCGCAGCAGGTTTTTCCCGTTCTAAAATATGTTATCACAGATGTGCTACCACTATTGCTGATGGGCTCATCCTTGGCCAGCAGTGGGTCCATCTTGGAGCTGGCTGGCATTGGCTCTATTGGACATGGAGGAAGCCTCTAGCAGCTTCTCACAGAAGCCACCCCTGTAGCCCCCCTGCTACCAAAACCTTGCCATGCAAACCCAATACACACTTGCTGAACTCCTTGTGAAACTGATTGCTTTTTAAGACACAGAAATTATAAATAATTAATTTAGGGGGAATGAAGAATCACTAAGTGATGGCATAATAACACAGCATTCATCCCAGATCCAGGCAGCGCAGTTCTGGAGGAACTCTGATCAGGCCACTAATAATTTGAAGCAAAAATAAAATAATAATAACAAAAGATTGGAGCAGCTAGGAATGGTCCAATATGTAGGCACTATGATGAAAAATTACTGGCAGATTTCTCTGTTGCTAGAACTGCAAAAGACTGAGCTTTCAGCACCATTTTGGCTCTTTCAATTTTGTTCTTTGCCTTTTGCAGTGGTGAACGTTTGTCATGTAACAGGCAGAGTCCTCACAGCCCATATACACCCACCTCAAGAACAACGGTATCATTAGCTTAGCACTACTACAACACTGACATAGTAGATGAAAGCTGTACTCCAGTTTCTTCTAGAAGTCAGGTTTACTGCAGATACCACTAAATGCAGTTAGATATTTGGGGAAGCAATTTGTCTAGGCTACACAATTGAAATAAGGCTTGTCCTAAGCCAAGTATATTCCCTACTGAGCTCCACAACCCTTCACACAGATTGCTGTTCTCAGCTCATCCTCATAGAGGTTTGCCACCAAAGTGGTTTCAGATGGGCTTGATAAGATGAAAACAAATACAAGCACCAGTGGACTGATGGTTGTGAAAAGGACTTTTTCATGTGAAGAAGAAAATCATAGGACCATAACATAATTCAGGCTGTAAGGGAAGAGCCCTGGAGGTTCTAGTCCTACCTCCTACTCAAAGCAGGGTCAGCCAGGAATCAGGCCAGGTTACTCTACTCTCTGCTGAGAAGTTAATTTTGCAGACTGATGGCTGATGTTGGGTTACATGTGCAAATAAAGCCAAGGGAGAGAAATGGACATCCTTCATATTAACAGGAAGTAATTTCTGAGACTGACAGTATAAATTATAATTGAGAGAGTCAGTGGGTATTATTAGGTGTTACTTACAAGGAAAACTTTCCCTCGTAACATTTTCCCTTTCCTCCTATGTACACCTGAACTGTATGAAGAATTTTAATAACACTCTCAAATGATATACTGTGATACTTCAGGTATATACATTTGCAATGCAGCTATGAACAAGAATTGTGATATGCAGTTGGAAAATTAAAATTTAAAACCAAATAAGCTGGGAAAGTCGCTATAGAATTTCCTTGCAAACTCATCTACATTGGGAAGCATCAATAAAAAATATAAAGACAGGGAGGTACAGAGGAAGGGCATAACCTGTCATAAACAAAACTCCAGCAGTTATTGCTGCTGGACCAAACTCGGTCTATCTGCTAAGCTAGATGTTTAATACGTAAACTAAAACAAAATTTAGGCCAAGAGGCTACCTGGTCACAGAAAGCGTGTTTTGCGAAACACAGCTAAGATCAGACTAGATGATCTAATGTTCCCTTCTGGGTAGAAAAAAATAAATCAGTGAATGCTTCGGATTTCATCTGCTCATTGTGGGAGGGAAGTCAATACACAGTATGATATATTCTCAAGCACTAAGCATTTGGTAACTGGAAGAGATATAGATCAGCCTGGTCAATTCTTTTTTTTTTGTGTGAAGTGTCAAAATCTTGGTATGATATGATTCACCAAAGTAAATAATGCAAATAGATGGTACCTGAGGAAAAATAAGGAATGCATAGTATGGAGCTTAGAAAGAAGAATGAATAGGAAGGCAAGAAGTAGAATTAAAGGAAAATGTTTGAAGTTAAGTTCTGGAGTAATAACTTGGTATACTTTGAAATCAGAAACTGGAGAAGGAATTAAAAATGGTAAGAAGGAAACAGTGTGTAAAATTTTTAAATTTCGCTTTTAACTGATTCATTAGCAAACAAACTTATCCTGCTGTAATTGATGCCAGTGACAAAACATTTAGTGACATCAGCTGTGCCCAGATTAGTGTCACTAACTCCAGCACCTTTCACTAAGGTTGGAACAAACGCGTGTATACTCTACCTAATCCATATGCAGGGTGTACCATATGCTAGCTGTTTGGTTTAGAGTCGATTGGGAAAAGTCCCCAGCTTAGACTGAAATGTTATTTTCTTGCTTGTCATAAACTCCTTGTGGGACAGTAATTCGGACCTAATATACTTTGGATGGTGTTCAGTATTGCTAAATTAGCTAAAGATTCAAAAGCTAAATATTGCTTTCAGAAGTGGCTAAACATTTAGGGGTTAGTGGAGAGTCTAAGGAACAGTGTTCCTGTCTGCATTGCAGCTGATCCAATCCTGTTACACAACATGGGTTTTGCTGATAATACTGACAGTTTCTAATTTTTAACTTAAATAGCTTTATGAAGATAATTTCAGTTTTGGGGAAGCTATAGCTATCGTTTCAAAATGCAGTGTTGCATATTCATAGATATCCAATGCCAAACCCTTGTCTAATTGAGATGAGTGTGATGACTAAGGAATATAATAGATTTCTGCAAGAGAATATGGGAAGTAGTCCCAGCAATTTTTATATCTGATTTTCATTTTATGAGTCAGAAATTCTCTGTGGATGACCATTGAAATCCTTGCACATGGTATTAGTGCTTTAAATAAAGTAAGGAAATTTTCTATTAAATAAGTTTGTACAGTAGTATGTGTTTTCATTTTAAATATTACTCTATTTGAAGGCATATTAGACTGGACACAATCTTCATGGACTAGAGAGACATGGGCACCAAACTGACACGTTGGGTACCTAAAATCTAACCGAATTTCCAGTGTTTCTCTAACTTTTGGTTGGATGCATGCAGTCACCAAAGTCCAGACAGTGGAGACCTGATGACTAAATCCTGATGGATCTGCAAAACATGCTTTATTCTTCCAAACACAACCTAAGAAATCCAGTTCAGATGTTTACAGAATATTCCCATTTATTAGCTTCTTTCTCTGAAGGTTCTTTCCCCCACAGCAGACAGGAACATGCTTGGCTACCCGATGTGACGCTGCTGACCACGATGGTTTAAGCTACATCGATGGGCTTTGCACAGAAGCAACCAAGACCCACGTACGTATGCTGCACCATGACACTTCCACTGTGGGTGTAGAGTGGCAAGGCACAAGGTTGTAACAGACACCTGAAGGAGCAACGATGTCTCGGTTTTCACAGCTGTTTGTTAAGCAAAAATATGTCACTTTAAATTATAGCTGTGAGTGTTTAAGTCTTTTCCTGTTCTTTATAAGCAGGTATCAGTTCTTAAGAATGCATGCAACTGGACTTTGTCTCAAACAAGACAGTTAAGTAAAAAGACATCCTCCAAGAGTTGAGGGTCTTCCACCAATCCTGCCTAAAACAAGCTCTAACAAGCCTAAAACAAGCTTTCCTATCTTTTTTTTTTTCCTCGCTTAAGACAATTTAAGTCAAGGCAACGCATACAATCTACTTTTATCATTAACTCCTTATGTGCAATCATTAATTATCTCTCTTTTCAAAATCCCCATTCTCTTTCATTATAACCAACTGAAATACCAGACATTGAGAACTGTAAGTGTGGCCGTGGAGGCCTGCTGTGGTGCCTCCTGAGTACTGAGAGCACCACAGGCTTTCTTAATGGTGTCATTAAAAAAGGTTGGCAGTTTGGTTCCAATGCTTTTAAAAGCTTTCCATATGGTATAGCACTCTTCTGAGGTTCAGTGACTGCTCTTTTTTTGTTCTTATTTTTGTTGTGAAAATATCAAAATGCTGAACTCACAGGCTTCCATCTTAAAAGGGCTTTGTCACCAGAGCTTTTTCCACCTCTTTTTCCAGATTCAGAAATTCAGTTAACTCTCTTAGATGAATGCCTTCTTACATGGGCATACATACTGTCACCTAATTTTCTTCCTTAAAAAGCCATGTTCTGAAAAAGACTATGGGACAGTATAGGCTGCTGGGTGCAAGCTCTAGGTGGTACTTTTCCAGTTTTGGCAGGTGTGTGTCTACATGGAAATGTGCTAGAAACATCATCCCCATAGCAGAAAGCATAATGGTAAAGCATAATTTACCATGCACTGGATTTCTCTGCAATTATCTTCACAAAGAAGTTAAGGGTCCTGGAGCTGGTTTAGTTTAATGAATGCACTCTCATTTGAAAGCACTTTAAGTTACAGGTCACAACCACTCTAAGCATTAATATTCATTACAATTATTTTATTGTTTTATCACTATTATGACCCCTCAAAGCAATGCGAAATTCTACTGATTCCAGTTGCTGAAGTATTTCCATTGCTACATGGAGAACAGAGTGAATTTTTTTTTTTTTAAAAAGAGGCTAGACAGGAAAGGCACAAATCTCCGTGGAAAAGCTAGTTGTTTTTAAAGTAATTTGGGTAGTTATTTGTATACTCTTCTACATTTGAAACTGCCTTGCTTTTTCTCAACATCTTCTATTCTGTTAATATGGGAACTCCCTGACTTCACACTACTATATAAGCACACGTTAGGAACTTGTCATCAATACCCAGAAATAAATAGCCAGTAAGGTAAACTCCGCTCAAATCAACAAAACAACTCTCCCTCTTTCTCCCCCTGTACTTAACGTATTTACTATAGCTACCACTGCACCTTTTCCCATGCTGCAGAATTCCTCCAGAGGTGCACATCCTGAAATAGATTTCCAGATGTGCTAATAAGTCTCATTCTTTGAGCAGACTCATTTTCCATGGCTCTGAATGAAATTCAGAAAAAAAATAGTCTGTATTCTAAAAGAACTAATGAAGTGTATAGCCTGAGACAGCTTTCTCTTCTCTTGTTTAAACTTCAGGATAGAAATGCTATTCTACAAAACAGTAATCTTCTGTCCTGACCTTAGGCTATCCATTGCATGTAATCCTGTGTTCTCTATGATCAAAATAAGAAACTGTAATAGACCTAATCTGCTTATTAGATGAAAATACTCTAAGTCAAAATAAAGCTTGTCATAGTTTTCTAGATCGATTCTCCATATTTTTTTGGTTACTCTTTCTAATATAAATTAATAGCTTGTATTTAATAATTGTTATGGAATGTATGTTCCTCACAAATTTAAGCTCTTACTGGTCTCAGGGCTATTTTGAAGATACAAAAGGTTCTGATACATAAAAATTCAAAGAAATGAAAAAAAAAAAAAGTTCAATTCCAAAATATTCTTTTTTTGAACAATAAATAATGGCTTATTCTAAAAATGAGACACCAGCTGCTTTAATAAAGATGGCCTTGGGCATTTCCAAACTTGTTACAGATACAGAAAGTAAAGAGAAGGAAAAGTCTCTGAAGCAGTGGGAGTTATCAGAGAAACATAGGCTTTAAGCAAAGAAAAATTTTATCAAAATGTAGAAGTTCTTATCCTTACAGAAAAGCAAAAGTAGATTCCCAAAAGAGAAAAGTCAGAGATGTGAATTGGGCTACAGGAATATATCACAAATAGAGGTAATTAAGAAAAAATACCTGAGCTAATTCAAGTGTTAGTTATCAAAATATTTTGACTCACTTTTAAAAATAACCCTTTTTTTTTTTTTTTTTTTCCCCCTGGAATTACGCATCCACTAGGTTCTCAAGCATCCCAGCAACTGCTCAGTAATCCTTTTTGAATTCTGTACTAGTTGGATACTTAAGCCTTTCTGAAAATTTCAGCCTTAAATCAACATCTCAAAGATTTAAAGGGATGTTATTTTGCTGAAATAAAGCAGATATTGTAACAGTGCACCTGACAGCGTTATAAAGAGGAACAGAGGCAACCTTGGGAGGTGATTTAATCAATCTATCTGAGCAGAGGAGGAATATTATGCCAGGTCTCCTGGAGTCTCTATTGCTGTTATTTGATTTCAGTGTGATGTTTGGCTTTTTCATAGCAGCATGAAATTGTTAACTCATGCTCACCTTCTAACAGGATATATCTCTTAGCTCTTGTTTCAAAGTAACGTTACCTAAACATTGTGTATTTTTGCACTCTTCTTGCACAAGCATAGTATTTTCATATTTTTAATTGTATTTCAACTTTTTTTTCCCAGGTTTCCCTGCTAATTTCTTGATGTAATTTTGAGTTCTGCCCTTCTCCTCCAGCATACTTACAGTTCCTTCTAGGTCTGTCTTTTCCTCAGATATAACAACTCTAGTCTCTATTCCACCATCCAAGCTGGGAAAGACAGACTAGAGCATGGGACAGGCCACCTTTACATCCACTATGTCCCTTCATCTTGCCAGTGAACCAGTGAAAATGCATTTGTAGGCATTTTACCCAGTTTGCATCAGCTTCTGGCAGTTTCATCAGGGGACCATGTTTCCCCTGGTTCCGTACAAGAGCATACTGGACCGTGTGATTACCTTCTTACATCAAGACTTGGGAAACCAGTTTCCTATAAGAGCAAGGCCTGTTGTAAAGGAAAACAGATGGATTGGACCAAAAATGTAATTTGCTTGTAAAAATTTCAGCTGTCTGCAATTTGTTTTTTTAATATACAGTCTTAAAGACCTGCTTCTTTGCTTTATTTCATAATTATTCTGAAGAGCGAAGTTCATTTAACAGCTCTAGAGTTTATCAGCCCTTGTTTCATTACTTTTTTAAAACACAGGCATTACATATGTCTTTTTTTCCAGTATTCTAGAAAGCACTGTATCCTTCATGAGTTTCTAAATATACTTGTTAACAGTTTTGCAATTGTGTTGATTAGGTCGTTATGTATGTGAGGAAGCTCATCAGATTGAGCTAATCCGAAAATGTTTAAGTTACTTAAGTACTTTCTTAGCTGTTCTTTCCATACGCTAAAGCAGAAAACTTACTCCTCTGTTATTGGTATTCATTTTCTAGGCCTTTGCTATCAGTTGGTCTTCTTAGTAAAGACATTTAGTTAAAAAAGACTTAAAGCACGTTGACCTTCTTTGTTCAGTAGCAGACCAATGCTCAGCCATCACCTTATTATTGCTTAAAAACCTTTGGTTTCTCTTTTTATTTGCATCTGGTTTGCGTTCCTAATTTTTACACTATGTACCTGTGCTTTTCTATTCTGATAATTACAAATTAACCTAGTTTTCACTTTGTAAGTAATATAAATTATTTGAGAAAATACCTGTTCTATTTAAGTTTGGTTGTTGGGGTTTTTTTAGATTGATCTTAGATTGGTCTTTTTTTTTTCCCTTAGATTTCCTTAGGTCACTGGGATTTTATCAATCAGATCTCTGAGTCTACTGAAGCGTACCCTCTTTTGTTGTTGTTAGTTTTCATCCTTCACTTTCTAAGGATTGTGAACTCTCCGATTTCACCATTTTCACCCAACTTGACAGAGACAGAAGCCTTTATATTCTTATTAGTTACTCTTTACTTCTCTTAATTAAATTTGGAAGAATCACCCTTTTAGCTGTCTTCTCCATTTTCTGTGAAAAAAACCAAATAAAACAAAATTAACTTATTAGGAAACCTGTGTTTTGCTACCCTGAAATAACCTCTAAAATGCATGGTTCTTCCTTGTGAATATGAATAACAGGTTACCTGTATCACAGCAATAGTTATATTTTGGTAAAGCTACTTGTGTGTTAGATTCCTTCATGATAAGTGTTATCATAAAAAAAATACATTTGCAAACAATTCTGTCCAGTGATTTGACTTTGTTTCACTCCAGTGTGCAATTTGACTTACTTCTTGACAAAAGACTTCCAATAATACTTTTAAAAAGATAGTGGTGTTATACTTGTGTGGAAAAAGCATCCCCCACGCAACTCATTTAACTACTTATTTAAAAAGCCTTAGCCACAAGAACTGAACTGCTAGCTTACTTCTCACTGCATCACTTATTCATGTGTGTGAAATACAATCTTTAGACAGATGTAATGGCTTGTGGAAAATGAGCGTTGAATTACTGGGCAGTGTTGCTACATTAGCGTAGTGTTCATTTCAGAACATGTTTTACTTTAGGTAAACTTGCATATCCTGAGCTATTTCGTTCATGGAGCTGAACATTACAGAAGAAGCCTTATGAGAAAACAACAATGAACAGCACCATTTAGGCAAATGGTTAATTTTATCTTTGTTTTGCCAAGTCGCAATTCATTGTCCTTCTTGATGATGCAAAACTAATTGGCTCTTATCACAGTTACATTACCTCCAAAGGCAGATAAAATTAATGCAAAGTAAACATCGCCATGATCAGAGACTGACTGATTAAAAGGGAAATAGACTTGCATGAAGTCGACGCTGAAACCCACAACAGGTGCTCTCAGAATTATGATTCAAGAAGTTCTCCAGGTTATCAGCTACTGCTCCGGTTCATTATTTTGCATCCTTTGCTTTAACCTTGGGTCACCCTTAATACATCTGCTCTGCAGCGATTAATATGACTGATGAAAATAAACTATGGAAGAGCAACGCTGTATTGCATGGCTAATTACTCTATCAGGTTACTTGTTTACAGCTTTTAAAAAATGTTTTTGTTCATATAAATAAATCAAAGCCTGTTAAGAGCTGTGCTGTATGTGAAACACAGCAAAACATATCTGACTGTGGAACTTTCAAGGGGAGTCCTTCACTTTCAAGAAATTATACTTTGAACTGCAAAATCTCCAGCCTTTTATTTTCTTCCATTCAATCCCTTTCATATTTGCCACGTTTGCAGGAAGGTCCTGTTTGAGTCTGGGAATTACGTTATTTCTTTCCTCAGAGGGTTCACACTTGAACAAATCTATATACTAAATTCCTTCTAAGAAATCTCAAATAACTTTGTCACAGGCAATCGTTATTGAGTCTGAATTGATCAAGGAGTATAGGGCATGACCACTGAGGGGTCAGGATCATCCTTTGCCTTTTTAAGTTTAAAAATGAAAATGCTGGTGACTTTATTTAACCCCAGTCTTCAAAAGAGAGTGCAGAAACATTCTTGGAAAAACAGACATTTCAACCCAAACAGAATATGTTATATTTAATCAAAAGTTGGACTTAGTTTTGTGTGGAGCAAGTAAAATTCTAGAAAAGATGAAGGAAGATTTATATTTACATGGGATTTGTATTTGAAGACTCGACAGTAACTCTGCACAAGAGAATTGATTTTAGGGAATATGATTCTTAATTAAACTGAATGGCTTAGAATTTCTTACAGGCAAAATTAAGAGTTGTTAAAACCCACACAGAAGTAGGAAAAATTCAGAAATTCTGATCTACAAGCTCATACACTGATGCTTATCAACTGGACAAATACGTAGAAGACTATTTTAAAGAGGAGAGAAATTAATTATTCCTCATGTGCACTGGTGATTGTACAAGAGGTCTGGAGCTTAAACTGTGAGAGACAGTGCTCATATGAATGTGTGCATACCTGGAGGACAAGGGAAAGAAAAGCTTGTCTTAAAATTATTCCTGGACAAGACAAAGCCTGTCTCTTTCTCATAGCCGTCATCACAGAGGATCCAAACAAGACGTGTTTGTTCTCCAGCAAAGAATACACTGCAGATGACAGGCTTAATTAGATGTATCTATAATTAATATTTTCTGTTATATTTAATATGTGGAATATTAAATACCTCAAAGAGAATGTGTTAGGGCATTGACGTGGGAGCCTGAGTGAACTCAAAACAATAGGCAAAGTGGGAACCGGGAGCCTCCATTCTATATGTGAATATATGGAGCAACAGAGAGAAAGGCAGAATCTAGAGGATGAAGTTACTTGAGGAACGCAATGAAATATCCGTATGCAGCTTTCCAAAGGAACAGTCTGTAATGATTGTAGGTGACACTCTGTTTATTTTACACGCAATTTCCAATCCTTCAAGCCACAACCTGAGTTTCTCAATTTCTTAAAAAAAAAAAAAAAGGTGTGTAACTTTCTACATTGTTTTCCTAACAGCTTTGTCTATTTTCACGTAACCTGGTGGGTAGGTTATGCTGCCACCAGTATACTAATTGTGTTGTCTCGTCAAAGGCGGAGAATCAGTATATAAATGGGACGCAGGCAGTCTGTAAGCAACTAAGCTGTAGGGCTTACACTTTGTAAGCTGAGGGTCTGCACAGCGTTTGCTGATAGTTCCCAGAAGCTCACCACGGAGGCTATGTTGCCAGAGATTGGCTTAGAGGTTTTTTTGCTAGGCATAGGGAAGTATCCCTCTTGTAGGTGGCACTGAGTCGCTGAACTGCCTTGGCCCTTCTGCAAAGCAGCAGAGGGAAGTTTAAATTAAACAAGTTCACTATTGGGGTAAGGATTACTAAGTACTAGAATAGATGCCATGGGAGGTTGTGTAATTGTCATCTTTAGAGATTTGAGAACAACAGTAAGGCAAAACCTCTCTCAGGGATGACAAGGCATAGCTGATCTATTTTTCTGTGATACATATTTTAATTTCTAGAATCCAGAACCCATAGCATTTTGCAGAAAAGAAATTGCATTCCCCTTAATATTGTTGACACGTGGTGTCAAAATATTCACTTCCAGTTTATCACATTTCACATAAAAACCTGAGCCTGTGATAAAGATGGACTGAACTCTGCTATGCATGAAACTATTTTTCAATGAAATAGTTTCACCTTAGAAAGAACAACTGCAGAACAGAATTCAAAATTAATTTGTTGCCAGTGTATTTGTATAATCATCTTTTTATAGTCACAGAGTACCATCATCATTGTATTTAAGAACAACAAACAACCACAGCTGCATTCCTGGCAGTTGAATGGGTAAACAGAAGATGAAACTTTTTTCAGGCAGCAGCTAAGTCATCCTGTAATGAGGGAATGAATGTGGGGCAAACGTATTTGAGAAACATAGACATTTCAGATAAACTTGTTCCAGTTTAATTACAATTTCTTACTTGTTAATCCATTATTGGCCCATTCTGAATCTGAAAATCTTATTGATGCCCTTTTTATGTATTTTCCAATTCTTTTGCTCTTCTGCAGCACATCTGTGGGGATTAGAGAGCAAGTCGCTTTCTCTCCCTTTCCTTGCTTTTTTACCTCACACGGAGAAGCTTTCTTGCAAGGACATTTAGCTGCAGCGTCTGACAAGCACCAAAACAGACCTTCCCATAGACCTCCTAACAGACAGCTAATGCCAGGCCTTCTGTGCTGCTCTGATAGCCATTAGCGTGCCGGCACAATTTCACTTAAAGTTAGCATCTTTGTATCATAGCAACACAAGAGAATACTAAACACGGATAATACAGTGGTGTTTTGTTACAAAGAACAATTGGAAAATTCCTGAATTGACTCTTACGTTTGAATGATCCTTATGTGCGAATTCACAAAGCAGCTTTCCCACATCAGACACATAAATGACAGTATTCTAGCATTAAGCCAGTTTCTAGATGAGCAAAATGACCGCTTTCTGTCTTAAAATGTGCGACTATATCGCCTGCTCTTCAATCATGCAAGGAGAAACAAGTTCCACAATGTTATTGTGATGAGGGCAGGTCAGCTGGTTATTTTTAGCTGGAGCTAGCACATTTAGCAAACTCCCACAAGAGGAAACATTCTTTACCTGCAGCTGATTAGCATTCCGAGCTGCACAACTCCATCCATTTAAGTGTCAAAACAGCTATTTTAATCTTATTTTTATAAGCAAATGCTTGCTGCTCAGTACTAGGAAAAAGGTGCACTGAGAAGAAATGGCATAGTATGCTTCTGATCTCAAAAGCTAAATGCAAATACTGATGACTAAAGACTCTTACATTGAACTAATAAGCACATAAACATTAGCACATCTACCCTCTGTCATTAATGGCTGTCGCCATTAAAACTCTCCTGTGGTAGAGAATAGAATTTTCACTGTATTTTTTAAGGTTTCTTTTAAATTTTTCATATCTACATATTTAAAATTTTAAAAGAAGCTCCCATTCAAGTTCAAACCCTTTTATTTAGCTTTAGTTAGGATGATATTTTAGGATAGGCAGGTTCTCTTCTAATTGTGCTCCTTGACCTGGCTGCATAGGTTCACACACCAAAGAGTTTATCTTTCTCCAACTTAGCTAACCAGACACAGGTACCCCAGGGAGAATGCCAAATTAGCATCTGGAAAGGCTTGGAAATATGATATACAGTTTAATATTAACCACATACCTTAACAGAGTCATGTGGGGGAATGCTCTCAGCAGGAACCTTGCAAAAACTCCTTCTGCTTGCTGTCATCTCCTGGATATATTCCCACTGCAGGGTGAGATTCTGTCTGAGTTAGTAGATACATACAAGGAATCATAAAAATGTAAAGACAGAGGGAAAAACAATGCTTTGTTTAATTACTATACCGCACAGATGTTACAGTTGATTAGAAAGGTAAACTTCAGTCAAATTTTTAAATTGTTGTTTACCAGTAAAGAGCAGAACTTTCTTTCCTTCCCTTCAAAAGAAAGGCAACCTACTTAGAATTTGTAAAATATCTTTCTTTTTTTCTATCAATCCTCCTTGTAGATACTCGTTGATAATACTTAGGACCATAAATTCCGAGTTGCCTGACACTGAAGGGGTTCTGCCATTCACTTTACAGTTCCTGAAGGTGCTGAGCATTTCATTTATTAGAGACTTCTTGAGGTGCCAGCATGCTATTTTCCATTCCCATCCATTTTAAGATTTCCTGAAATCTCCTGCCTCTCTCTCTCTGCTTCCCTGTCATGAACTTCCTGCCCTTTTTCCTAGAATCCCAGCCCAGTATCCCTTTTTTCCCCCTTGCCAAGGTTTCTGCACGTATTCCAGGTTCTTTCTTACCCTCATTCCCACAGAAAGGACTTCCATTCCCACCTCTTGTGCTAGCATTTCTCTTTTCCAACTTCCCTCTACCATAGGCCTTTTTTTTATGTCATTCAGGATGCTAATGTTTAAAAACTGCATCGTGCAGATTAATAGAGAGACAATGAAACTATTGTTTCTCTGGAAGGTGTCACTAGTTGGCAAAACCTGAGACATCCATCTGTCTTCAATTACAAAGGCACTTGAAGCTGCTGGATATCTGACCACAATGTCAGCATCTAAATTTGTCCTATATTTCTAATATTTTCTTCTCCAGCTTCCATTGACCCCAGTAGCCACTTAGGGGTAGTACTCAGAAGTTCTATTGTGTTATATACAACAGAGCAATAAAAGCACGTAGGTAGGAGACCAGCTTTTCTAAGCAAGCAGCATCACTGAAACACGAGAATGTTGGAAAGTTCTTAACAGATAAGGGATATATAATCTGAGACAGAAGCAAAAAAACCCCACCCAACCCCTTCATTATTAGTTGCTCTAACTAACTGAGTCTGATTTATGGGTAGATACCGAGTTTAAACAAATTAAATGCAACAGTACTAGCAATTTCATATGCCCAGATAACTAATTCAGGTCTGTGATCGATTTATTTACTTGCTTCCTGAAATCAGTTTTCCATTGTTTAAGGATACTCCTAACAAAATGTGCTGGTTGCCAGTATCTCAGTGTAAACATGTAAAAGCTGACAGATACATGAATTGGTTCTATTCCTTTCAGCATCTTCTGATGTCATATTGAATGCCATGCACATTCATATGTGTTGGACTATCATTTTCAGTTATATTTACGGAAATGTATTTGATTAATAATAGTTGTTAGTTTGTGATACTCTTTCTTCCTATTTCTAAACTGGCTATTTGGTGGGTGTCAGATTATTATTTTATGACTTACTGTTTGAACTGAAATTGGGCTTTGGACTGACTACACAATGTGGCCATCTTATCTGATATGCAGGTTTGTAGTGTGGCGTCACCGTGGACACCTGTTATGGTTTGTGAGAATGAATCAGCAATGATTGTGATTTGAGTGTGAGAGCCTTAATTGGCAGTTAAATAAAGAATATAGTGTATAGGAGTCTTGCAATTAGGACTGAACAGGTGGAGAAAGTTAATTCATGCAAACTTGTGCTCACTTGCCCAGCAAATCTTTCTTTTGGCTGCCCAGTCCATTTCCCAGTCAAACTCCAGTCAGATGGAAATGTTTAGTATGTTTACTGACACTTCTAGACAACAGAGGAAGAGTTTGCCGTGTTCTCCCTCAAAAGCCCCATGGCAGCACAGTACAGACACACCAGGTGGCCAACACTTCTCACCAATAGTGCATCTGGCAAGGGCAGGCCAGGCAAGCACGAGTAGAACCATAGAATCATAAAATCATCAAGGTTTGAAGAGACCTTTAAGATCATCGAGCCCAACCATCAACCTAACACTGCCAAAACCACCACTAAACCGTGTCCCTAAGCACCACGTCTGCACATCTTTTAAATACCTCCAGGGATGGCGATTCCACTACTTCCCTGGGCAGCCTGTTCCAATGCTTGATAACCCTTTCAGTGAAGAAATTTTTCCTAATATGCAATCTAAACCTCCCCTGGCGCAACTTGAGGCCATTTCCTCTTGTCCTATTGCTTGTTACTTGGTAGAAGAGACTGACACCCACTTTGCTACAACTTCCTTTCAGGTAGTTGTAGAGAGCTAAAAGGTCTCCCCTCAGCTCCCTTTTCTCCAGTACACCCGGATCTGGGGACACCTGCTCTTTGCATGCAGTCCTGCTTCCGTGTCCCTGCTGCATCCATCACATATGCAAAGTACCAGTTCTAGTACCAATGCTCTCCAAAGCACAGACTGTTGTTTAATTTTATGAACATTCCTGTGAATAAAATTTGATTGCTGGGTTGTTTTTGGTAAATAAACACAGAACCATGAATGCTGCTAGAGTGAATTAAAGCAATGTTGCTGGGGCATGTTTGCTCTAGTAGCGGTGACTTCTGGTGCTCAGTACTTCAAGAAAGCAAATAAGACATAAACTCTTAGGCCTGGTAAGAGTTTTTGTACTTCTGAACCATCAGGGGAGTTAATCGGTTATGCATTAGTTGCATAAGAGACAGGTCTAATTTGAGACCTGTTATTGCTCAAGAGACAGGTCTCATTTCCCTCACCCAAAACGTTCTTTCTGCTCTCAAGCCAACAGCTCCCATCCCATGATGGGAGCAGACCACCAATGGCTCCCATCTCCATCCTGCAGCAACATTTGTGGTTGCATTAGGACGACTATACACACTGGACTAAAACTACAAAACGCTTATTCAGAGTAACAAAATAGCAAATACCAGGATGCTCTTCCTGTTGCTCTTCCTGTTGTGATATTCAGCAGAGTGCCTAACAAAACCAGCTTGACATTTAGAAATTTTCAGTGGTGTCAGTATTTTGGTAGATGTCCTTACGGTATTTCTGTTAAATTGCTATTGGTTTCCTCAAGCTAATCATTTTTCTTTTAATCTGAAAAGTTCCAACTTCTGTTACTGGAAAAATACAGAAAAGAAAAAAGGAACAAAAAAAATCCTTAAATCTGACTTGCAACCCCTAATGAGAAAAGAAAAAAAATAAAAATCTGTCATCTCATTCAGAAGAAAGAAAAAATGCTAGGTTTTTTTAAGTGAAATAAATGCTTTCCCTAAACATGATCGCAGTTGACAAAATGCTGAATGTTTAGGTGGCAATTATAGCTCTTTCAGAGGCTGTCAAACCTTGTCACAACACATGTTATAAATGAGGACAGATTTAGACATCCTTTCTGACAGTTATGTGTAGGATGTGGATGGTTGGCAGTTAAATTTCAAATGCAGGGAAATTTTCCTTCCAATCGATCTTTGCTTGTTTATTAAGAGGGAGTTACCGTGCGCTGAATCTTGTATCTACCATGTGCAGCTTTTCATCCTTACAGCTTTTGACATTTCACTTTAACTTTCTTTGTGACAGCCATCTGAATATTGTTTTAGGTAAAAAGTAACCTATGGTGCTCTGGAGATGTATGAAATTTTTAAAGCTCTTGGTGTTTTCATACTGAGATTGGAGTAGGAAATGTGTCATATTATACATGGATGGATAGATAGCAAGAAAGCAAATAAGAGAGACTAACAATACTGACTGAAGGGAGCAGCTTCATGATGCACACAGAAAATGGGATAATGCACTAACCCACATTCATCATGTGAGACGTGCAAAATGTTGAGGAAGTATTAGTAATAATAACGTGCATCACAAAGCATAATTCATGTGATGATAAACTACTCGGGTGTCATTAAAGACCAAACCTGACATGAATTTCAAACGGTTTCTGATGTTGAGAGGTTGAATGCTGTGGGGACAAGAGTCCCAGCTGGGTCAGGCAGAACTTTTTGGAAGCTCCGAAGGCGAGCATGCTGGAGCAGGCTCAATCTCACATTCTGAGTGCAGCATAAGACTTTTTGACTGCACCAGCCTCAATCTGCTAACTAGCACAGATACTGACAAGCTTTGCATTCCCCCTGTCTGCAAAGGTCAATAAAGAGGTGGGAAAGGGAGAGGCAGCATCTCCCAGTTAGGTGATGTCCAGCCTACACTGCATTATATACAGCTAGTGGAGAGAGGGGAGCTGTAGCTCCTTTAGCCCCTGCTCCAAATTCTAATAATCCCTTCCAGCTACTGGAAGCATCGCCTGGAAGAAACTGGTAAGAGGGGAAAAAAGTGTTTATCCATTTTGTAGTCCTCTCACACTTGAATATGGCAGGCTATAGACTAACTTTTATGAATGGTGGTGTGTAAAACCCCTGTGAATTAGCTAAGTGTAATGCTAACATTTCAGAGAGATAGTAAAGAAGAGATGTCATCTATGATATCAGGACCTTGTGACTCTTCTATTTAGCTATAGTAGTAGTTTAGCATAACAGTTATTCACGTGCACGCTGTTAAGCAGATATTTGAGTAGTTTGCTGGACTGGTACCAAAGTGCTCATTGCGTTGGAGGACTGAACCCATAAACTGGAACACTGTGGGCAGCTATACCTTTTGCAGAGCTGAAGTTTTTGTACTTTCTATTTTCGTAGGAGTGACAGTGTTATGTAACTAGCAGATAGATGAACTTGTGCTCATTCCTAAAGATCATAAAATATTCAGAAATATTTGTGAAATTCTGTCTTGAGTAATACAGCTTAAACCCTTGAATTCTGAATGGGTAGCTCTCCTGTTTCTGTCTGGTTACAGACCATTCACTTAGCCCTAATGACATGCATCCAAATGAATGCTTGCTATTTCACAAATGTGAAAATAAATGTACTGTTTCCATGCTCCAAGACATCAGCATTTATTGCCTCATTTGGGAAAACAACAGACTTATTTGGTTCATTTATACTCTATTCAAATACTGTTTTGAGAACAGGGACCAGCACCTTGCATCTCAGAGCTCTTCATGAATAGGGCTATATACTGCCAGGCATCCTCCTTTCTATCCATTTGTATGAAAAATATTACGCGGTTAAAGATTATAGGATGTCTCAGGTATATATAATTAATTTGCCCATACGCTACTAAAATGTAACATATCCACAATTTTTTTATTTGTTCAATTCCTTACTGAGCTGAGGTTTTATGTCTCTTCTTGGCTTCAGAGGTTGATTTACTATGTGTGAATAAATTCTACCTGACAGTGTCTCTCTTTTTCAATCATTTAACCAATGAAACCTTGTTGGTAGTAAAATATTAAATGTTTGTCTATTTGAGAAGTATTTTTGACCATTTTTAACTTTAAGGAAATGTCATATTTGCATGTATGCATTCAGAATAAAAAAAGAATTAGCTACTTCAGAAGTAATCTTCACGTTACTGATTTGTTATGGGACTACACTATCTACTTTTACAGCTTTAGGCAATAATTCTGATTGTGATGGAGCCTATCAGAAAATTAGAAGTACCAACAATTTCAGTGTCAGAAAACTAATCTTTAGGATTATAATTGTTTAAGTATAATTGTTTGAGGTTTTGTTAGACTTGTTCTCCTATTTGTATTCACATATTTCTAATTACAGGAAAAAAAGGAAAGATATCTCCCATAAGAATAAAAAAAGCAACATATTCTCAGATAATATTTGTAAAGGAGCCATTGAGCGAACTTGAGAAACATTAAAATGCAATAGCAAAACATCCATGTTTAGATGGAAGCACTTTAAGGCTTCTTTCAATAAATGGCTTTCCTTCAGGGCAAATACGTCTTTCAATGCCTGGGGATACAGGTATTTCTAAACTCTACCTGTTCAAAATCCTGACGTCCAAATTCTTACATTAAAGAGACCTACGTGTCCTGGATAATGGCACAGCCTTTGATGCTGGGGAGGGGAAGGGCTATTGTGCCGTTCTTTCACTATTTCTGTTTTTGGTGTCAGGGTGGTGACAGAGGCCATCTGGATCAAAACAGTATTCTTCAATGAGGAGAAATTTAACCCCTGCAGGTACAAGTTCCTTGACTAAAGTAAGCAAAGACACAGATAGGTCTCTGGAAGCCCTTTTATATTGTCAGGGCACTGGGTGCACTACCAAGCCTTACTGGCCCTGCCTGCTCTCCCTTGGGGCAACCCCTACCCTGACCAAAACCTCACTCCAGTCCCCCCTGGGGCTCGCAGTCCCTGTCTCAGCGAGGCGGTAGGATGCAGTGCTGCCACAGACATGGCTTGCCACCCTGCCAGGGAGTCCCTGTGGTCCCAGCCCCAGGGAGACCCTGGCCCATATATCTGGAAGGTTGCCTCCATTAGGTAAAGAAATCTGAAAGGTGAAGAACCAGCAGCATGAGGAATCACATTGCCAGCAATGGCATCTGCTCTTGGGAAAGCTCTACATGAATTGCATTGTGAAACCAGAGAAAAAATGATCTGATCTAAAGTTGCTGAATTTCATTGAAGTCAGACAGAAAAACATGTAACTGTAGATTTGGGTGCTTAATTCTATGTACCTGTATTTGAAAGGACTTGGTGTAAACCACAAGACTAGCACTCCATATTGAAGAAATGACTGTGTAACTCTTCACTTTCCAGCGGTCCACAGCTGGGATTTGGATGTTCCTTTGTATTTCAGCTTCTCAGCCTACCATTAAAAACTATCTCCAATTGCTGATAATCTGCTTCTGCATCACTGGCCAAAGCACTGGCCCAAAAATCCACAGGATGGTTTTAAGATATTCATGCCCAGTATGCAATCAAATCCTAACGAGTTGCCTGTTTTCTTCAGGATTTGGGTGAAAATGTAACAGCCATTCCTAATCTGAGCAGCGTATGGGAACAGGTTGACAACTTAACACAATGCTAGGTGATCTCAGTGAGAAGGTAAAAAGTGATAGAGACAACACTGGAAAAATGTATTTAGGAAGTTTGGTTTTAGACAGAACAACAGAAAAAAGCAAATTCATTGGATCTAATGATTGCCAAAGATAACCATGTTTGAACTGTTTTGTTCAGTTATTGTCTGAGGAGTCACAAGCAGACCTGACATATTCATAGAATCACAGAATGGTTTAGGTTGGAAGGGACCTTAAAGATCGTCTAGTTCCAACTCCCCTGCCATGGGCAAGGACACCTCCCAGTAGACCTGGCTGCTCAAAGCCTCGTCCAACCTGGCCTTGAACATGTCCAGGGATGGGGCATCCACAGCTTCCCTGGGCAACCTGTTCCAGTGCCTCACTACCCTCATAGTGAAAAATTTCTTCCTGAGATCTAATCTAAATCTACCCTCTTCTAGGTTGAAGCCATTACCCCTCGTCCTATCACTACATGCCCTTGTAAAAAGTCCCTCTCCAGCCTTCTTGTAGGCCCCTTTCAGATACTGGAAGGCTGCTATAAGGTCTCCTCAGAGCCCTCTCTTCTCCAGGCTGAACAACCCCAACTCTCTCATCCTGTCCTCATAGCAGAGGTGCTCCAGCCCTCTGATCATCTTCGTGGTCCTCCTCTGGACCTGCTCCAACAGGTCTGTGTCCTTCTTATGTTGGGGGCTCCAGAGTTGGACACGGTATTCCAGGTGGGGTCTCACGAGAGCAGAGTAGAGGGGCAGAATATTCTGGATATTTTTACAGGGACTATTATTGATCACTTCCTCATCAATAACCAGAGGTAGCGACCAGTCAATAATGTGAAGAAGCACTGAGATTCTAAACTTGATACCAGTCCTCAGTTTCTGCTAAAAAAAGTACTTTTCTGCTTCCAGAATGCCAGTGCACAGACCAAAATAATTGTCATTCAGACAATTTTATTTGCACTGCGGTTCTGATGGGCTTCTAAAGGAAATTACTTTTCCATGGACTGATAATAAGGATTTCCCATTCTTTATCATCCAATAAGGAACAATGCTTCATCATTCTGTTTCAGCAGTGCTGGCAATGTGTAGCTTTGTACTACAGCCTGCCAGACATCAGGTACAGGTACAGGCACAGACACAAGTATAAAAGCATGACAATTTTTATAGGATACAATACTGCAAAAAACTTTTAATTCAAGATTACTAAATATTCTATTATCATTGACCAGTACAGCAATCCACAACATCACCTTTGAAGACAAAATGGGTTTCAGTCATCACCATGAAGTAGTTTCTTCATAGATTCTTTTATTATGCTAAGAACTGTCTGTACTCTAAATTTTAATGGTATCATACTGTCAGAACATAAAAATAAAACAACCATAAAACAAATGTGCAAATACCTTTGTAAGGCTTTGGCAATTGGCCAAAACGTGGCTTACTAGAGAAAAGACAATTGTCCTTTCTTGTATCCTGGTCAAGAAACTGTACAAATCCAGACTCATTTGGGAAGGTGTGGAGGGAAAAACTGAGGACTGGAGTGCTTTGATTTTCTCTTGTCTATACGCCACTGACAAATAAGTACGATAGTAATTGTTATATTTAGCTATAGCTTTGACAGTTTATGTGAGATACAGGCTGAATGCTCACATGGAAAAGTGTATGATGTACTGAGTTTTTACAAATCACAGTAAATGAATAGAAACTTTCCAATCAATAAATCCTTGCTTAATATGAAACTTCACAGGTGAGTTTAAGGTTTTCTGGAGTTTTAGTTAGAGTGATTACTTAAGTTGCATGGTTGTATTCCTCAAGAAAAAGAAATACGTAACACTTGTTTCACACAAATAAATATGTGAGTTAAATGAATTCTGTAACAAATAATGCTACTGCTATTTTATTAGTCTTACTTTTTTAAAGACCTGAATGTTCTCTAGTAGCTATATTGTATGCGGAAAAGATTTAGGGCAGAGATCGTAGTTCCTATGTCTTACATACAAAGATAGTAATATAGAAAGAACAGGCTTTCTATATTCTTCTTCTTATGTAATTCTAGTACTGTGACTCGGTGGAATAGGAGGAATTTTAAAGGTTATGTACAGGTGAATTTTGTTATACTCCTGGATTACTTTTTTCCAGGAAAAAGACTGCAGGAAGTTGAGAAAAAATTTCTCACTTTGTGTAAAGTGAGAGAGAGAGAGAGAGATTCTCTCTCCAGCTCTCAGCTGTAACCTGGAATATATCTGTATGTGCATGCTTAAATATTATAAGTACATTTATATATATATTTTTATGTATAAATATGATATACATGTATATGATAGAGATCATATATATGTGCATATATATGATATATATATAATAAATTATGCTGTACTACATAATTCTTTAATAATAATTAGCACAAAAATACATAAGCCTCCAAAACCCAGAATGTTTTACTCCTACAGAATAGGTGGTATTCAGTGAGCAAGTACGTTTTTCTCTTTGGGATACAACACAGTGTGTGAAATCTTTCAGAAACTGGGAATTCATGCCGTACAGCGAGTATGTGTGACCTCTACAAAGTTATTCAGTTATGTGCAAAAGAAATAGTAGGCTGATAGAAGTTAAACATAAGCCTCTTGTCAACAACAGTTCCCGAATTTCTTTATCTGAGAGACAATAACTGTGGCAAACAACCAAAAAGAAAGAATGAAACACAGTAGAGGACAAAAAATTAGAGTGGAATATTTAAAATAGGCTAATCACTAAATGGGATTTTTTGTATGTAAAATAGATCACTTTTTAATTCCCATTTCTGATCTTCCCCTGAAATCATTTTAGCATTCTCAGATTTGTCAGGAGCCTATCAACGTGTCTAAATCAAATGCATTAGTATTGTCAGCATCCAATTCATCCCGTAGTGTTAAAATTGCAAAACACTGCAATTTCAGAAAGAGTATCCATTTGATAGTCTTGCACACAATGCATTGTCTTGATGGCATATGCATTTGTAAATGGATACTAAGTTTACAAATCCAGAATTTATGTAAGAGTAGACATGTCTGTCCTTGGTGGTCTGTCAATGAAATGGGCCTTTTTCTGCCAACCTGACTGCTAAAAATTCCCTTGTAAGACTTCATGTAATAAAAAGAAACCTTGTAAAGAGTGAATATAAGACAGTGGACACCTCGGGTGGGGTCCATCCCGCCTAATTTCCGGCACCTACATTTGAATGAAGAGTTTTTCTCTGGAGGTATTTCTCTCTATTGCCTGAACCAGGGGCCGAGGGTAATGCAGTCACCCAAGTTAAGGCAAACTAGTTTCACATCTTGTGTGAAAGCAGGATGCCGTACAGATTGCTGTTTGTAGGATGCGTCTGTTGGAGGATGCTGATACAGCGCGATAGAGAACGTTTTTTGACATTCATTGGAGAAGGGAAGGCTTGATGCTGCAGGCACTGAGGCTCTGTGACTCCCGTTGGCTTGGACAAGTACTGATGGTGCTCTGTACCTCGCGTGACTACAAGTTTAGCATGTCGCCTTCCTCCTGTGTGCTGAGTGCCTGCTGTGAGGTGCTGAGCAACCTCAAACCTCATTAAAGTAATTGGATAGAGCCCTGAGCTACCTCATGAGATGAAGTTGCACTATTTATACTCTGAGAACATATGCATACTGTACTATTAGTGCTAATATTTTTGTCAGAACACTTTTTTAAAGCAAAATGTGAGAACATTTGTGGGCAGTAATCACAAAACAGGGTTGACAGCTCCTTCCTTCTCTTACTCAGTCACAAACGTTTTTCCTTTCAACAGATCATGAAATGTAAATGGAACTGGTCATTTTCAGAAACTAGTGTTATTTGGTTGATAACACGTGAATACCAAAAGGGTGCCGCAAAGGTTATCGCCAAGTAGACGCTGATAATAAGGGGTGCCTGCAGCCTACGCAGCCTGACAGTAATACCCGTGAGCAGGGAGCGCATACTGCATTTGCAGAAGTTCATAAAAGACATGGGGGACTAAGCCCCCCTCTTCCATCACCACCTGCCTAGGAGTTAGACATCAATTTTTATTTCACCAATAGCCTTCCATACTCATGAAAGTCAATCAATAATAAGACATACGTATTTTAATGTTACTATCAAATGTTATTACAAAACTATCCCCTATCTGTGTAATTATCTGTTTAACAGTGGGGCGGCCTTGGCAATGGAATCTATCTTTAAGGCAACCAAGACAACAGAAAGATCTACAGCACGGCTCATCTACCCCGGTCAGAAAAGCCAAGACCAAGACAATGATAACATTTCCTTGCAGCTGAAAACTGTGCAGGAAAAGCTCTCTTTCCACGGACATCATGGTTCACACTGCCCTGGTTCTAAGCTATGGCATCTTAGGCAAGAAAACCTACTGGATTTTGACATTTCAGAATATGAAGTAAGAAATTACAGGAAGGAATAATAATGTCACCAAATTGTTTTGTCCCCCAGAAAATGACTTGCTTAGCTACTCACATGGAGCTGTTCATTGCACTTGATCATCAATGAATCATCATCAGGTCCAAGCTGCCTGCATCAAGCTTATCAACAGAGGCTTCCAGCACTAACTTCTGCCTGTTCTCCATCACAACTCTGTCATCACTACAGAGCGTGGGTTAATAATAATAAAAAAAAAAAGATAAAGCAGAAAGCTGAAACAAATCCTACCTGATGAATCATTATAGTGAGAAAGATTTGTGTAATTTCAGGCTCACGCTTTCATTCAGAATCACATATTATCTGCTAATGCAGTTAATTGTAGTAAGTGCATGACAAAACCAGATGCAGTTGTCCACCCGAACAAGCACGATCTGGTCAGGTTTAATGGAAGGGTGCTCCTCAGAGAGTTCCTCTTCTCACCTTAAACACAGCTTGTTTTTAAAAGAGTAGTTCAGTTAGGAACTAAAGAAATTCATCTGTAACATTCTTTACCTTCTAACAATGATCATGAGCAACAAATAAGACACACCAAGTACAAAGGCCATACCTTTTATTTTGGTAATTATTAAGCACTTTTACAAAGACTAATGCATCTGGAATTTTGTAAGTTAGATATATTTATGATCTGTGGGCAGTTCTTGATATAGTTATGATCTATCCTTGTTTGGATAAAATCCATTTTCTATTCAGGGTAAGCGAAGGAATACTTTAATGCCTGCTAACTTAGTAATGGCAAAGAATAGGAACTACCTTCCAAACTGTGGATCAGCATGACAAGGCTGAAAAAGGTGCTCAGTCCTGTAAGCCGAGATTTGTTCAATGAGGTGTGAATACAAATGCACTCCTTTGGTGGAAGGGTACATCGTATGCCAGGGAGAAACAAGGACATCAGAAAATCAAGGAGACAGCAAGAAAACACTGGGAATATGTAAACAGGGCACAGAGTGACAGAACTTGCTGCTCGGCCTGAACGAGACTCCGGATATGGCAGTCGCTGGAGTCTGTTGTCAGATGACTTTGGGAAAGACAGCTGGTTCAGAACGAGCAAAGGACAAGGTCAGAGACCAGAGCAGGGTTAGGACACCTAAGAGGTCACTTGCACCAGTATAATGGGACATAACAATGTCTTCAACACAAAGTTTAGAAAATTTGGCACCTTGGCAGCAGAAAAAATGGGAAAAAAGGATCCAGACAAAAAGCAGGCAAGATTGCAACAGTCAGAGGTATTGAGGATCAGGACAGAAGAGGATTCAGGATCAAGAGTGAAGAGCAGTACAGGAAAGCAAGGACAGGGCTTCAGCTCCAGTTAGTCCAAAGCTAATGGGAAATCTTTCAACAGACATCCCAGCCTCGTACTTAGATCCCCTTTTTACATGAATGATTGCAAGTTTTGCACAGTTCACCACAGCATCAGGGGGCACTCAAAAACCTTCGCTTCATGTGAGTGGAAGAACCACTTTGGGGGCGCAGCGCTGCTGCAAGGACGGCTGTGTGCTGGCTTGGCATTACGAGAAAGCAGCCCAGTCCGGTCACTGATTGCACGACTCACTGTGTTGAAGGAAACAAGATTTGTTTATATCCTCTGCATACGAATAGGTCGGGATCAAAAAACACTTCACTCTATCATGTTTCTGAGAACTAGCCCACAAATTTCCAAATACTGGCTAACCACTGGCACTAAAAAAAAGGGATAATAACGTGTTTAATTTTAACCACCTGAATAGGCCTATGGAATGTAGGTATGTGTACACATTCCTGAAAGCCCAAGCACTGAAAGAGCTAATCACACATTAAATTATCTCCAGTGTGCGGGAAATATATTTTCATAAGACACTCAAGTATATATAAAACTATTCTTTTTTTTTTTTAATGTAGTACAAAAATCCCTATTATCTTTAAAATCTTGGCATCTGTGTTGATTTATTTAGATTGCCTACTTCTGTAGCACTTAAGTGGTTATTTACAAATTGCGTAAAACTGTCTGATCAGCTAAACTGCTGATCTTTTTCAGGAAAAAAGCAAACACTTTCTGTAAACAAAATCAACAATTATACCCAATCTGAAACATGTAAAATTTTAATGTTTATGAGCCACTGAAGAAGACACTTACTAAAAGGCTAGCAGTCTGACCCAAAAGTCCTTTTAAACTAATTCTCAGTCAAAATAAGACATCACAAAAAAGTTACACCCCTTCCCCCCACCAAATTTCAACACTTTTCTTAGAGAAGACAAATCTTAACATTTTAGAGAAGGACTTAATGCAAACATTCTTAGTAAAACACAAATAATTGCAACAGCAGACACTCTTGTGAGCATTAATACATATACAAAGCATACACAGAGAATTCCACAACACTGGGTAGAAGTGCCACATTTTTTAGGGACATGGTGCATGGATGATCTGGGCAACATGGTAGGTATCAGTCTATTAATCCCGTTAAAAAAAAAAAAAGGCGATCTGAAGCATCAGAAGGATCTAGCTCTATAAGGTGACAGATGAGAGGTAGCTGGTATTGATTCCTACAGAGGAGCACAGCATGACTTGAACTTCTTTGAACTTTGAAGATAAAAAGCAGAGCCATGAGTTCCACTGAATCCTGGACAGGAACTTAGGGGAACAGACACCAGCTAAGTTTTGGGGCGTTTATTCATCTTCCTCAGCAAGTAGATGGCTGCCTCCTTGAACTTCAAGCTGAATTTAAGAATCATCTCTGTAAAGTACGTCTTGTCAATCTGCTCTGGATGTGACTAGAAGCATCGGTGTGTTGCAAGATTACACCCCAGACGAATAATTGAAGCCTCTTGACTGCCAGAAATAATGAAAAGGATCTGCTGTCTGGCAGTCGAGGAACAGAAATACATCCAAAGGGACTGGTCGCTTCAGCAAAGAGCTGGCATACAACATCAACTAATGGGGCAGACTTAGCTTTTGTTCATTCCTCAACGGTTTTCACGGACGACAAGTTAACAAGCACGTGAACACTGGAAGTACAGGTTGGTCTTGTTAAATCTTAAGGGTTTTTTTCTGTTCATCTCGATGGGTTTCACTTTTTGTGAAACAGTGGTTTATGAACTGCATTGGAAAGGGACATAGCTGAGTATCATCTTAATTTGAATGGTCACACAGTACAGCACATCCTATACATTTCCTTTCGGTATCACAGTAAGGGAATTGGTCACTGCTTGATGATTCTTAAGTACTGCTTGATGAGCTGTTACACCTCAGTGCCTTTTTAATACCTAAGGTAGTTTCCACTGAAGGCATGGAACTTCCAAAAGCTATTTTTTCACAGTATTAATGTTACTAAAATATATGTCAATGTGAGAAATAGTTTACTGAATGCTACAGAATTTTGTATGCATTAGTTTTTTCAATGTTCTCAACGTTATCAGTATTTCTATTTGACTGGGGAAAAAAAAAATTATGTTTTTTCTCCTAGTGCCTTCACTAGGCACTACCTTAAGTGAGGAACCATGGGGAAGACAATTTTTCTCTTCCAGTGTGGTTTCCAAAACTTTTTGTGGTCCTCCCAAAAATGGCCTTACTGATCTTCTGTGTGATAAATAAGCAAGCCTTCTCCATTCAAAAATCCAGTTACTGTAAATTAGAGTCTATGTGAAGGGCATCATAACCCTAATGGTCAGCAGACACCAGTTCACAATGTGGCAGAGATGAAGCTGCAAGGATGATGCAAGTCTCTTTTTAGGGATAAAAATATTTTAAGGATTTCAGCACCTCATCTCAGGTTTTATAAATTAAATTTATAAATTATAATGCAGGCATACCACATTCTTTTCTGTCCCCATGACTTTCAGTAAATGTTTGTAATAACTCATAAAGTGATAAAATGAGGAATGCTACATTTGAAAGAAGAGTTACATCTATTCACTCCAGCAAATCAGTCAAGACTATAAATCATTTTTTGGTCAGCAGGATTAGGAGTCGATAACATAGTAATGAAATAGCAATAGTAGATCTAGCAAAAGCAAGACAAAGGCTGCCTGAATATTGCTACCATGCACCACTTCATTATATTTATTAGCCCTGAGTGGAAATGAGTAGGGCAAGCACAGCAGTAATCAAAACATGGAGGTGCCTCAGAGCTGCCTGTTAATTTTCCAGTATCAATTCAGGAGTTCCCAATATAGCATTAGAACAGTGACTAGTCTTTTAGAATATAATTATAATGCTGATGCTTCCTTTGAGTAGACAGAGGACAAGAGTACATAATGAAACAAAAGTATGTACCAGATTGAAGCATATCGATCTGTCAGAGAAACAGTGCTGTGTGATTTCATTAGCCAATTTGGACTTACATCTGTCCCATGGCACTCCATGACTTAACATCTAGCAATATCACTGAAACCGAGTCCCAAACTAAAACACTAAAACAAACTAATGAGATTCCTCTCCAAGTTGAAACACATGAAGACACAGTTTCATTTCTAATTTTGAGAAGTGAGATTTATTTTGAGGGTCACAAAATACACAGCTTACCACAGTTGAGTTTTCATCTGTTGTATCCCTTGAGCAATCAATGACATTCAGGCCCAAGTTCCAAACCTATTTCTATAGCCACCAGCTTTACCTTTTAGTCTTAACTAGTTCTTCACCAGTCTTGGAAACAATTTTAAACACTTGTTTCAGAAAAGCTAAGATCTGAAAACAATACAGTAGAAAGAATGAGTACCGCCAATCTTAAAAAAATTTTAAAAAATGAGCAAAACACAGTGTGGAAACTTCTACAGTAATAAGTGGAATATATATAAATACAAATGCAAATTCCAGAGCCTTTCAGTGGAAGAGTGCTAATGATTTTTTTTGATTGCTTAGATTTCCAAGAACTAAACTGCCTTGAGGCTAACCGTTACCTGGAAGAGGAGAAAGAAGACACTCCCTTCTCTCCCAAGTAATGAAGAAATCTATCCATATATTTACATTAGAAATAAATGTGGTTAAGACAGATTCCATAGACTGAAGTGCTTTATATGCCATATAGAACAGTATTAGGAAAAGGGAATTCTCGAGACTCTTAATCATTACCAAAGAGACCCAATGTAGGTTCACAAAGATGGGCATCCTCTAGCTGAAGATACCAAAAACTACCAAGACTGATAAAAAGACGACGAGGAGAAAGCGGCACTAGAGAAATGTGCAGTCACCTCAGGCCGTGACAGCCCAAGGGAACAGAAACACCTACCACGCCAGGACCACACAGCAGCTCCTACACTTTCTCCCTGTGGCGAATGCCAGAGACCCGGTGGCAGCCGCGGCGGGTGCCGTCCCCGACGCGTGTCCTCACTCCGCCCCGCCGGCCTCTCCTCGGGGGGGCCGCACGGTCGGGCCCTGCACACCTCTCCCTTCGCTGACAGGGGAGCCGGGTGAGAGGCAGGTGCATCCCCTCCCCTCAGGCCTGAGAGAGGTCACCAGGGGAAAGGGTGGCGAAATAACCGAGCGGCTCCTCCGCAACCGGCCGCCGGCCAGTCCTCACGGGGCTTTCACCGCCTCCCCGCGGGGCCTAGGCCCGGCCCGGCGCGGCGGGGGCGGAGTGCGGGCCCTGCCTTCCCAGGCCCGCGGCGAAGCCCTTCCAGCCGCCCGTGGCC
>VYXH01005431.1:1686312-1718759 GCA_013397275.1 Burhinus bistriatus
AGCTGCCCCGTTGGGGGCCGAAGAGGTGGGAGCGGGGGCGGGCGGCGAGGAGCTCTCCTCAGGCACTGGGGGGGGCTCCCCTCAGGCACCGGGGGACTGCCCGCCACCCCCGTCGGGGCTGCCGGGAGCAGGGGGTGGCCAGCGGGCGGGTACGGCTGCGTCCCGTCCCGGGTGGGTGGCCGGAGTTGCGTGTCACTGTATTTTCGGTGGCAAAGCGGTGTGTATGCATCCCGGCAAGGCATCTTCACAGGTTAGCAACGCTGGGCGTGGGACGGGTAGTTCCCCGTAAGGGTAGAGTTGTTTTGGCTCACCGAAAATGTCTGAATTTTGATCTGAAATGGAAAAGAACAGCAATCGGTAACCATTCGTGCTTATCGCTGTTATAGAAAAAAAGCAGGTATTACTTGTAACGGACAAGATGCCTATTCATCTTTGAAAGATTTACACTGAGCCCATGGCAGTTTGTAATTTTCAGTGCTCCAAAGAGGTCTGAAACCACTGTTAAACTACGTGAGAATTTAAGAGGGGAGAAATGGTTAAAACAAGCTGAACATTGAGAAAGACACAGCAAAGCGAAATGTGGAGACCTTTTGACATAGGAAAATGCATGACTGTTCTTTTCTGATGCAAAAGCTGTTGAGAATCTCTGTCACAAACAGCACAGAACAAGCACCGTCACAGAAACTGAGGAATTTTAAACTACTTGTCTTTCAACATTGTCAGCTTTAGTTCGTTGACATTTTGTTTTCTGTGACAGAAGAATAGTTTTGTGACAGTTATTCGGGATTTAATTCTCAAGCTCATGAAGGCCTGTAAGCTCTGCGGAGAACTCATGAACGAAAAAGGAAGGTATTTCACATTAAGATTTTTCAAATGCCCTCTCTTATCTCCCCTCTCTCATCTCCCCTCTCTCGTCTCTTTCCCCACCCCTCGCTCCCTAACAGCTTCCCTAGATCTGTTGAAGGTGTTGAAAATTATCTTTTTATTGAATGTTTCGAATTCTTCTCACATGTCCAATGCTTTCCTGTATCAGTGGCCCCAGCCCACATATGTTTTGTACCCAGAACGCCTACTTTGTACAGAGAGAAATGCAGGCTTGTTCTCTGTCATAATACCGGAGCAGTCTTGGAAGGCAATTCCCTCCCTTCATACACTGAAGTTGCATCATTATTTGTATAAAATAGATAGGTCTCAGCTATATATCTTTCCACCATCAATGATGTAAATAATACACTATTTTAACACCTCTTTTTCATTATGATGGCAGAGATGTGATCCAAAACATTGGGGAAAAAACATGTCATGGCTCCAGAGAAAAGCTGCAGTCAGACATATTTACCTACCACTGGTGCCAGCTTCTTCATATAGGTACTGAAATAGCTCTCTTTTGTATGAAAATGTCATTGTCAGTTCAGAATTCCGAAAAAGAGAAAAACACGTCGTTACACTTCTTGGTGACCAAGTTGATGCAAGTGCAGCACCTTAGTTAGTTAAGCCTACACAAAACACTGTTGTTGGTGTCAGACTCCTTTATATTTTGGTATCAAAGTCTATTTGAATGTTCAATACACCCAAATATTTTCAGCCTGAGATTAAAATGCCAGTTTTGAAAACAGTAGTGTCTTGTTTTCCATTAACCTGCTTTTCCACAAATAAAAAGCAGCCTACAGGCTGAAATGGGAATAGTACTTTGTAAGCTGTTGTGTATCATCTGTTTACCACCATCTTCTGGTGCCCAGAGCAGTTTAAAAACAAAAGTGAAATAGTGTCTTCACTACTGAAAGTCCCAGTACCTCCTTCATTTGGTGCAGTTGTTCCTATTAGAATTTTTCTGGGAAAAAAAGATAGTACTGTGATTGAGCGGCGTATATATTTTCTAATTTCTTAATAGAAAATAACATTAAAAAGAGATTCCATTATAAAAACTATGTACTTTCTAAAAAGCATTTAAAGTGGAAAGTAATTTTCAGTTGTTCATTTCACTACCTGAGATAGTCCAATAGAAGTTGCTGTTAAAAATGTAATTTGCATATTGAAAATATTGATCAAATTAATGTTTGCTGATCGTGAAAATGATATGAATCCAGGTATGAATTACCATGAATACTGAGGGTGGCTAAATGTAGTTGGAATAGTAGTTTCTTAGTATTCAACTAGTGCTTAGTAGGAGAAATGTAGTTTTGAAAATAATCAAATCCTGTTGTATATGAACAACTATAATCAATGAAAAATGACCAAAAAGTTGGGATGTAGCCTAGTCATCTCCAAAATGGTAAATTAAGCACATATTTACCAGACTACATGTAATAGTGTCATTTTATATTCATCAGTATTCAGACTAGCTAATTTAAAGCTACTCAGTGTACGTGTATACAAACTCCAATAGAAAGTACTTCTGGTTTACAGTGTAGTCATAGCTGAATCATGTGGCTGAGAGAGCTTAGTATGTCTCAGGAGTGAGGGTTTTTTCCCTTTTACAGAAGCGGTTTGGGCCAGATTTGCTGAGGATTATATGCTATGTCCTATATGCATCCTGTTTACGTGAAATTAACTTTCCGTAGAAATTCAAGTTAAAAGAATGATTATTTATCAGAGTTTTCCAGTCTCTTCAAGAGTATATAAGAAAATGTTCTTTCTGTTGCTGCATTTAAGTAGAAAGGTGCATAATAGATTTGATGAGTTAAATTAAAGATTACTCTCATGTAAAGACAGAACATTGGACTATTCCTTGATAAAAGATGCTTGTCATGCTTCAAGGTTTCAGTAATGATTTCCAGAGAAGTAAGCGTTTTTTTCAGAGCAAGTTTCATTGCTGAATCATTTAAGGTTAGATTGTTTACTGAAACTGATACGTGAGTAAGGCATTTTAGAGCTAACAATACTTGATGAAATCACCTTTCATTTGCTCCTTTTGGTTTTGAGGTTTTAGATTAGGATGATCGTATATGACCAAAGAATTTACCCCATATTTGATGTAACTTGCTTGGAATGAATGCATTATGTTGTGAATGTCAGTGCATGTAGTTATATAACTTTTTTCCAAAGAAGTTTCTCAATGCAAAAAGTTAACAGGGGTTCAAAAACGGTTTAGGCAAATTCCTAGATGAAAAATGTATCAAAGTCTAGAAAGCAGAGAGATAACGATTCTGGATCACAATGTCCCCAACCTGCAAATATTCTGGAGACTTCAGAGTATTCCAGGGAGGTACCATGACCTGGTTGCATTGCGCTTCCTCACTTTTCCTTACTTGTGTGTTGTTGGGCACCTGGGGACAAGATATTGGGCTAAACAGATCTTTGGTTTGATTAGGGTTTACTCTTCATACATTCTTACACAGTCAAGATAGGCAAGGTGGAATTATGCAATTTAGAAATTCCTTTATGGGAAAAAGTGATTGAAAACTTTTGTTACACAGCCTTCAAGATCAGATGTTTACTTGTCTTTTGCACTAATTCAATGTATTACATAGATTATGAGCTGGGAAGGAGGTAGGAAGCAAATATTTTTATTATTTTATTATTTTCATTTTCCACTGATTTCTTGTTAATAGTGTTTTTCAATGTAAATGTTAACCTTTATCACTCAAAAATCATGATACATTGTCGAAGTTTCTTTGTAATGTCTAATGGCTATCAGAATAGTTGGGTTTTAAAGCTATTGCATAAATGTAATCTAGTTTTGTCTAAGGAAATGAAATGATCTTCAGTGAAGGTAGCTCAGAACTGCCTGTTAGAAGATTACTACTTACGGTATGTCTTTTATTTGTCCCTAGTTCTTCAGTCTTGGAGTAGAAGATGCTGGATTCTGTATCTCTTCATTTGATTTCTACCCTGAGACTCTCAGTCTTTGTTTTAAATTCATTTCTGTTCAAGATACAGAGTGCTCTTTCTCTAGAATGGATGACTGTCACTCTTGGGGCTTTGTTCAGACTTGAGTCCTGTATCTGGCTCAGGCTGAACATGTGTGAGTCTCCACTGTCACGTTAAAGAATCACAGAATGGTTTGGGTTGGAAGGGACCTTGAAGATCGTCTAGTTCCAACCCCCCTGCCTTGGGCAGGGACACCTTCCACTAGACTAGGTTGCTCAAAGCCCCACCCAACCTGGCCTTGAACACCTCCAGGGATGGGGCATCCACAATTTCTCTGGGCAGCCTCTGCCAGTGTCTCACCGCTCCTTGTCCTATACACTCCCTGATAAAGAGTCCCTCCCCAGCTTTCCTGTAGGCCCCGCTTAGATACTGGAAGGGGCTATAAGGTCTCCCTGGAGCCTTCTCTTCTCCAGGCTGAACAACCCCAACTGTTCACTGAGTCCAGCTTCTGTTGCCATGCTGTTTTAACCTGGAAGAGAAAAGAAGGCCTTGTCTAATGAGTATCTTGAAAAGGCGGTGCCCAGTCCACTAGAGAAATTGGCAGTTCTGAAGGATAAATCAGTCTTGTGTCCTTGCAAGATATAAGAAGACTTGAGTCTGAACTTACTCATAAAGAAGGTTGTGTGCTGCACAGTGCCTTTGGTGCCTCAGCCTTTTGCAATACCAAGGGTCTTCCCTTTGCAGCTCTGCAACCTTTCACCAAAGCTGCTGGGTCAGCATTTCCCTTGCTGTCCTTGTGCTGTTGGTCTTGTACAGTTGTTCTCATGGCCATGCACCTGCACACCCTGATACTACTGTTATGTCTGGCTTCCCGTGGGAAGTGATTGCTACTGGTGTAAGAGTCACTCTTTTTAACCATCCTTTTCTTGCATCCTTTTTTTGCAGCTTTTAATTTGCATTAGGAGAAAGACCAGTATCTGAGAAGCATTATCCAACAATATATGCAAAGCTTAACACCCAGTTATCTTGCAGCACCAGCCTCTGATCAAAGACTACTCCAATCAGTGCTAACAGCATCATAACTGGGGACAGGCAATAGGGAATGTGAACAAATGATCAGGAAATCTGTATAGTTTCTATGGGAAAAGTAGTACAGTGAACCACCTGGTGAACTGGAGAGGACACCTGGAATATGATGCTTATTGGGAAGACCCTGTCAGTTCTCTTCTTGACTAGCCACCGGAGGGAGTTTTGTCTTTCCCCTTTCTGTTTTCTCCTTTTGCTTTTCCAGTTCCTTTTCCCTTTTTCCGTGTTTCTCTTTTTATCTTCCCTCTCCACCCCAAAAGAAACTTTTATTATTGGAGTTGATGCATGTCATGAGCTATAAACTCTGCAAGTAAATCAAGAAGGGATGTAAAGATGCTTAGAGACTTGTAATGAGAAGTCTAGGTAAGTGTGTTAATAGATTGGTACATGATCAATTTATATGTGTTTAAATACAAATTGTCTGATAACTTTCCTCATTTTACTTTTCAGTTGAAGAGAAATCATACATCCTCTGAGCCTTCATTTAGTCAGCTTAAGTTTACACTTCTGGTTTATTTTCGTGTAAGAATATCTCTGTTCCACCAGGTATCTTTGTGCCCTTCTCTATATCCTTTACAGTCTGAATTTATGTTTCTTCAGCAAATGTAACCAAAGTGGTAGTCTGTGCCCATAGAAACCTCATTAGCGCCTTGTCCAAGGGTAGTAGTACTCTATCTCTTTTTTAAAAAGCTTGACTGATTTGTCCTAGGATGTATTCAGGTCAAACTGGAAGTTTCATTTCCTGTTACTTTTTGTAACGCTCATGATTACACTAAATCACAGAAACGTTCAAGTTGGAAGGGACCTTAGGAGGTCTGTAGTCCAACCTTTTGTTCAAAGCAGAGTCAACGTAGAATTCAGACCGTGTTGCTTAGGGATTTGTCCAATTCTGTCTGGAAAATCTCCAAGAAAATAGATTCCACAACCTCTCTGGACAATCAGACCCAATACTTAATTATCCTTATAGCAATTTTACATCTTTATGTTCAGTCATAACCTCTCAGTTTCAATTCATGACTAATCTGTCTTGTTCTTGTGCCATGCACATCTGTGAAGGGCCTGGCTCCATCTTGTTGGTAACCTCCTCATAGGCACTGGCAGGCTGATGTTAGGTCCCCACTAAAGCCATGTTATCTCCAGGCTGAACAAGGTCAGCTCTCTCTCAGCTTGTCCTCAAGTGCTCCAGCCCCCAGGTGTCTTGATGAACTCAGGAGGAGGCATCTTTCAGTTATGGGGAGCACCAAAACTAGATGCAGTGTTCCAGATGAGATCTAGTGCTTAAGTAAAGGGGAACCGTAAAACTTCATGTTGGGAAATCTACCAAATAGTAAATAGCACAAGATTCTCAAAATCCATGAATAAGGCATTCAGCAGAACTGTACTGTCTTGAGACCATAAAATTAATTCAAGCTGTTATGTGCTTTTAAGAATTTGTTACTGCAGCTTGCATAGAAACAGCTTATTCAATAGTTCTTACCAGAAAAGTTCTACAATCGTGTTATTTTGGAGTAGGGAAGTAATGTGACATTGGAATTTTATTTTAAAACACTTCACATGCATTAAAATATCTCCTTTATAGAAGCATATGAAGAAAATGACAACACATACATTCTGTATGTCTAGGCTTTTAATTACACAAAACTGTAATTACTCAAGTTTTTGACAGTTACCATTAAGTCTCCAGGGTGCCTAACTATTGAACTGAAATCTTGCTTTGACAAGAGGTGGGTGAACGGCAGACGTGAATGTAAAATTTCCCAGGAAAAAAATTGAAACACTAAATTCCACATGGAAAATAAGCAGCCTGCACATAGTAACTATGTTTAGTGTGTAAAATGTATAAATTACTGGCATTTTACCTGATTCATAGATAGCTATTCAGTTGTTCATATATAACTCAAAATGAGAGGAATATGCTGATGATATACAATAGGTACAACTATCACTTTAATCTTTTATGTTTCCTCTTTTCGTAGACAATATAACCAACATAGATTAATAAACCATGCTATTAATTAAGGGGAATTTTGATATTTCATATTGGAGTTGAAGCTGTTTTATTTGGGATATAAGCAGTTACTCTATGTATTCTCTGAAAACATTATGAATTTAAAGATCAGTGAGTTGAAATGGAAAATAATAGTCAATAGCTAAAACAGATCATAAAAAGTCTCCTAATGTGGGTTAGGTCTGCCCTGCTGACCTCCGTCATCCACACCAGGGATCTAGCTGGAGGTTGTCATAGAATCCTTTTTGGCCTCTGTGTACTCAGTTTTCCTTCCATAAAAATCAGAGTAAGTAGGCAGCAGCGAGGAACGGAAGATCAGTCTCATCAACAGCAACAGAGTGAAGACATGGTCAAGATGCTATCCTGTGGCAATCAGGGCCACAGAGGTGACAAGAGTGAATAGTTTGGAGTGGAATCCAAACCAAGATATGAGTCAGAGAAAGGTATTTTCATTTATAAATGATATATCTAGGTTTAATTTGTGGATACTGTCTGTGGTAGCAGCCTAGCAATCCATTCCTCTTGCATGTGTACATTCCTTGCTTGAAGGTGGACAATTTGCACCAAACACAGAGCATGGTTGAACATAATGTAGTAAAGAAAAGCCGACTAAAACCTTTTAGAGTTGCTAGTTCTCCTATTTTGAACATATTAGTCTCTTATGAAGATCTGTGAATGAAGTAAGTACCGAAGAGAGTATTGAGCTACTCTCAATAAATCCAGGTTTCTTACACAAAGTCTCTTGGAGGAATGTGAGGTATCTGTATCTATTGAATGCTGTCACATACACCTTGTCTCTCACTCTTTTTTTTTCCCTGTCTCCCCGAAAGAAAGAAGTTAGAGTCCTGATATGAAAATATTATTGAATATTGTTATTTTTTAATCATTTGGAACAAAAGAGTTCAAAGCTTCCCTTTGATGGAAAATGAAGTTAGTAAGTGCTTTTTTTTGGTCAAGAAGCTTTCATCAGAAACTAATGAAAAAGGTACAGGATTAAGGTGATTAATGGGTGTGTGGCCCTAGGTTTTTACTGCATTTCAGTGAAATACGTATGACTGGAGCAGTACCAGCCTATTAATGTGATGAGACTTCTTTTAGGCCTTCTGAGAGCTGATCAACCATTCTTTTTCCTTGTGCTAATGCATGTCTTCGATACTGATTCAGATTATGAAGAAAATGCAGATTTCAAAAGAAAGTGATAGGAATGGGCATCTTCTAAACAATTTGCTGAGGAGGACACTGATATTAACAGTGTTAGGAGCTTGATTGAAAAGGTGAAGGATTTTACTTACCTATGAGGATTTTTGCCATTGCCCATAACGAGGTCAGGAAGTCACCTTTGCACGTGAAATTTTCACCTCTTGATGAGCTATTTGTATTGGGAGAAACAGATAAGATTACAAGGAGAGCTTGTGAAAGCCCTGTTCAAGGTTCACATCTACTGAAGACATGCATTGTGGGAGACTGTAGTATAGTCATCTCTTTCCCAGCCAGGAGCAGAAATGGCAGGGAGCATGGAAGTTGGGATTGTAGCTCGCAGCCGTTAAGTGCTCATTTAGTCATTAGGGCAACCCAGAGAGGCTGATAAAATTTAGACAGACTGTCAAAGCAGTGGAGGAGCTACAAAAGTGTATCAAAAATAATTCTTGATGATTCTTCTTTGCCATCTTTTGTCAATTACCTTTAAATAATTTTAACAGATTTTGGCATGCGCTTTAAGTACATTTTCCCTACATCAGAATATCTGCGTGCTTCTGTCCTTTCCGTCACTAGTTTTCCTTAGTGATACCTAAATATAAGTTTGTAGCTTCTTCAGTGTATTCTGATTACATGCAAACAGAGTGTGCTGGTATGCGTAGGAGATTTTTTTGAGTGTCTGGCAAATGAAATCCTTTTTCTCTAGGCCACAAAGTAGCAACAGAGCTGCTTCCACAATTTCACTGCAGTTTTTATGGAGAGTCTGTATACATTGCATGTGAGAAATGTGGAACTGCCGATTGACTTTGTAGTGACAAATGAGGTGTCATTTCTGACCCTGCTTCCCATTTACTTATTCTCAGAATGGTCATCGGTACTTTTGGAGCGAGCTGCTGGGATGTTTGTCACCTGTGAAGCCTGTATGCATCATTTCTCCTCACTCCTTTCATTTCTGTGGAGTATTTGTATTGCTGTCTTTGTAAGAAGAGACTGGGCTGGGAGAGAGGACGGGAGACACAACTGAGAATCTGTCTTTTTCAGGTGACATTTGGACCATAACTTAGGTTTTATGCATAGAATGTCACAAAGATCAAAATACATAACGAAGCAACATAATAAATCCATTATCATCTTAAGAAGAAAAGTTATGTATTCTTTGCAGTGATTTAAATCTAAGCACTTTAAGAGAGATAACGAAAAGGCATAGTTTTCATATTTTAAGGCCACAGAAATATAATTAAAACAAAGGAAAAGTAAGTTAGATTAAAAAAATACTTTAAATTTTACTTGCTTACTCTGATGGAGGGCAATTTTTCTTGCATGAAATGGATTAACTGTGATACGTAAGCTAAAGTATTTATCTTAAAGTATCATATGATTGCTTCTTTTTCAGGTCCCTGTTGCTGTGGTATGTACATGGTGATTTTATATTACTCTCCTTTGTGAAAAAGAACACTATATAGCTTCCTGCTCCAGATATGTTAAAATCAAAATAATGAAAAGACCAAAATCTGTCATTTATGGTATATAGTTATATTGTAAAGTGAATAGGGGCTGCATAGATTGCTGAGGCCAGAACTGAGGTCTAATCTTTTTATCTCTTTCTGTTCATATTTGTTTTTTTTTTTTTAAAGTCATACATCGCAAAGGGATGTGGAGTATATGCTAAGCACGCACAAATCAAAGCAAAGGCAGTGACTCTTCATCCTTAAAGCAGCTGCTGAACATCAGTGCAATGATCTATCAGATTTGCATGTGCAGGCTGTTATTCTCTTATCTACAGACTTTTCCCACTAATGTTGCTGCTTCAGTTAGGCAAAGGAATAATTAACTGTACTGATATTAATGGAGCTGATATTACTGACACATATCAAGGTAAATAAAATGAGAATCTGACTTGCATCACGTTGAAAATATGTTAGCTAGTGATTTGGTCTAATTGTACTGAATTAAATCTAATTGCATATTGTCATCCAGTCCCCAGAATTTTAATAGTAATTGGATTCTCATACTTTGGGTGATTTTTAAAAATTTGAAGCATAATGTAAATTCTGTGGAACTTTTTCAGTAAAATACAAGTTTCTGGAAAAACTAAGCACTGTTTAAAGAAAATTACCCATTTTGGTCAGGAAGCTTTTGTCAGAAACTAATAATAAAGACATAAGATTAATGTAAATAATCCATGTATAACTCTAGGTTTTTTACCAGTTTTATTTTATTATATATTACAATACTTCATTATGTAATACAGAATTACAGAAGTTTCATATTTTGTTATGAAAAGAGGGTTCTCTAGGTTTACCCTGGTGTAGAATAGTGTTGGCTGTGGCATCACTAGAACTACAAATATACATAGAATTTTTGTGTAGAAGATAGCTGAAGAAATAATTGTCTCTGAATCAGGACTTCATATGGTTCTAACCATTTTCCAGCTGGTTAATTGTTTAAAGTCAAAGTAATGCTGTGCATATGGGTGGTAAGCATTGATGCTACATAGCAAATGGTACTTGAAACTGGTTATGTTTCATTCTGCATCCCTCTTTAAAAAACGTATTGATTAGACACTAAGAACAGTGCTCCCAGAAGAAATAAAGGGAAGTTTAAGGGAGTGAAAAATATTTTATTTTAATCGGCAATAGATGAGGAAGCTTGTTGGTTCCCATTTCCTAATAGTAATAAATTGGAATTCTGTTGTTTCACTTTACATTGATTTTTCTTTTGCTATGCATCCAAAAATTAATAGAAGCTTTGCCTATTTTATTGTGGTTCTGTAGTAAAAGGAAAAAAAATAACTTTATGCTACGAATTGAATGTGAGAATAAAGCCAGTAAAATCTTAATGGTTTAAATGAAAATGAATATTTCTGGGAAGCAAGTGGAGGCTTTGGACTTGGATATAAGGGCCAACACAGGCAACTGGATTAGTCAAGGTCATATTGGCTGATGACAACTAGAAAATACTCAGAGCCAACCACTGTCGCTGCCAGAGAAGTTTCACCTGGGAGCAATAGGAAGTGAATATGAAATCAAAGAACTCTTCTTCTCCATCCTGCCTCTGACCTCACCCTGGAAGCTGCGAGAAGAGGTCACTACAGAACTGTTCTCCACGGCATGGTATCTTGGTTCTATTCCAGAGAGTCTCACTTTTTTTCTCTCTCACTTGATCAAGAGTCATAGCAAGGGTCATACCAACCCCTTACATACTCCAGAAGGAAAACATCCCTTTCATATAGCTATAAGATATATCATGCATCTGATAAATATTGAAAGAACTAATGAAAAGTCTCAAAAAAAAAAAATCACCACATTTTTGTTCTTTGAATACCCGTATTCCCATTGTGCTGGAAATGTATAGGATGTGCAGAGTTGAATATTTTATGCCTGAATAGGCAATAACATCAAATAATAATGAAGCCTGATTGTTTCTTGATTTTTTTTGAAGGCCTACTGTATTTTGATGCTGAGTTCCTGATTAGAAAGAGTCATCTTTCATGTCCTAATGGAAGTAAACTAGATTTAATAATATAATAGAATTTATTCACTATTCAGTGCATGATTCTTGGAACAAAAAAGGATCAACAGAAGAGCCCTCCATTCTGTGTAATGTAAAATCTGCCTTTCTGTTATAGAGTGGGGTGTATTTTTCCCTTTTTTCTTATTACTGACACACAGAAAGTAATTACAACTTTGTGTATAGGCACTGGAGACAATTTGGAGTCAACTGAATAGCTGAAGTAAAGAAGCTGAAGGAAAGAAGGCACTTTCAACACCTGAGTTTTTAGAATAACGAACTGTGAATAAACTGTGGCCTCACGTATAAGTGAAAAACCTAAAGTCTACATTCCTCTCTACAATAAGGTTAAATGCAGTCAATTTCAGTCTGCTGTTTCAGTAGCAAAGGAGGACATTTTCTGCATGATTCATGCAGAAAGAATGTTTATTTCTTTATAATCTTAATCAGATTTCGGTAACCCTCTAATTACTGTGTCCAGTGGGCATTAAATACTATTTAGATAAAGCTGAATGCTGTGGCTATGTCTAAGCACATAGAGTTTTATCTGTGATTGCTCACGAAGGCTGTGATTTGTCTTCCTGCACAGAGAAACATTAGATGCCACTCTAAAACTATGAATCTGAATTTAGTTGTGGCAAAATTGCTCTTGATTATAGGACTAATTTCCCTATGTGTACAACTTTATATCCTTTAGATGCTCAGGCCTACATCCCAAGCCATTGCACCTCTCTGTACGCTCATCTAGATGTCTAAGCATTCTTAAGCATGCAAGGTGCTGGTAGTATTATCCAGCAATCCAGGTAATTTTCTACTTTTTTTCTTCCATCTTCTGAATACTGCACTGCACCATATCCCATAGGGAAGGGTCTAGAGTCCAGGAATATTGCAGGGTGCCTGTGCGCATTGTCTCTTCTCAAACCCGTCATAGACTAGCTGGTTAAAACAATGATGAGAGGAAGCATCTTACCCAGGGAAAACAGCTTGCCAGTATATTGGCCTAGTGGCTATGTAGTCATGGGTAATCACAATGGTATTACCTACACGCACTAAAGGGCACATCCTGAACCAATATTCATACATTCTGTGCTGGTTCAAGACCCTCTTAAACATGATGGTGCATCCTCTTGTGAGTAAGGATGTTTTCTTTCCCTATATTTTTCCCCACGGCTTTTTCCCAGTCTCCATGGCAGCCTGAGTCCCAGTCTGTCTGACAGCTCTGAACAGAAGGCTCTCTACCAGCCATAGGCAACCAGCATGGACAAGTCTTATCCTAGTTTCTTCCCCTCTTCCTGGCCTGAACGATGCAGGATTAGGGATTACAGGCCCCTTAGTGACTAAGAAGCAAGAGGCACAACTTGTGGGAGTAGAAGGAAAAAGAATCATAGAATCATAGAATACCAGGTTGGAAGGGACCTCAAGGATCATCTGGTCCAGCCTTGCTCTGTGAGCAAGAGAAGAGCTCATCTTTTCCTGAGACAAGTCATGTCATGCTTGGCATCCAAATCACAGAAACCTTCTGGATGATGAGTGGATTCTTCCAAGTCACAAGACATGCAACAGCCACCATTCAGCTCTGCCTGCAACTTCTAATGCTTCTTGTCCAGCTTTCATGAAACTTCAGCTACAAGCCAGGAGAATGTCTGCATGTAGCCAGGCTTTGATGGCAGGAGGGAAAAGACCGACTAAAACAGCACAGGCTTGACAGACTGAAAACAGTGGAGCTTGAGCAGCATCCCACTATTGTTCAGCATACAAGTGATTACTACTTCACAGCACACAATTTTGGACAAGCCAAGTAATAAACTTGGAGACAGTAGAGAGTATGAGTGCCTTCTCAAGCGTCTTCAGCACTTTGTGCTCCAAGCCTAACTAGAGATATCAGTGGAGTATGCTTAAGCAGTATGAGTGTGTGCTCCTAGCATAGACGATCAGCAGTTTTGGCCAGGTCCCGCCCATGTTACACGTTCAAAACCAGCTTAGGTTTACTATTTATTCCTCAAGTCTCTGGTTCTCCAGGTCAGTAACTTCCCACATGATTCTGATTCTTTCCCTGCTCATGACCAGGAGAATAGATCTAAATAATATCTGGTGTGTTTAAGATACAGGGGAGTGAGTAGGTGTCTGGAGACAGTAGTTGTGATCTTTGGCTTTGCAGACCTAGTGAAAAAAATGGTTTAAACCAACTTGGTAATGCTCCAGCTTTATTTCATGTGTTTCTAGATTGAGCTGAATAAGTGGATCAAGACACTCTTGATTCAAGTCCCCCTCCTTCAGACTGGAGTGGACACTTGAAACTAGCAGTTGTGTGCTCCCTCTGTTTATGATAACACTGCTTCACTTGATGATCTGTCCCAGTCATATCCAGCAGAGAGCTGACATAGAAATGCTAGAAGTGGGACAGCTGTGTCCAGTCTGAAATCAAGCCTGGAGGTCCTACTGTGTAAGTTTTCCTGTTTTGCATTTCTTAAGTAGTTAGGTGTCTACTGTGCCGCAGGCAGGCAGTTCCAGTAGAGAACAAGAATGCTGAGAGAACTGGAGTCTCTAGAGCAGTATTCAAGAGGCCATGGTGGTGCTTCAGTGCGGGGCTTCGTTGTCTGCCTTGCATGATGGAGTTACAAGTCCTTGTAACCCTCTTGTTCTGCAGCTGGGGGATGATTGTATGTAAAAGCTCACATCTTCTCCTCCTGTCAGATGCCGGTGGTAAGATAGGTCTTAATTCCCCCAGTTCTGGGGCCTGGCAATTGGGTAGGATATATAGCCTATCACATCTGGCTTTCTGTTCTGCTGAATCAGATTTAGTTACCTGTCCATGTATCTAGCCTAGAATTTTGGCTTCTCTGAGGCGATTTTCATGTAAGAGTAAGTTTTGGGGTGATGAGTGGGAAGGGACAGTTCTGACTTCTTCAAGTGTCAGCTGCCATGTTTTTACAGCTTGGGCGGGTTGTCTTGCAAAGACCTAAAAAAGCACATGTCCACTAGGCAGAACCTATATATCTTTATCATTGAACTTCATTTCTGTCCAACTGGCAAAATTAGTTGCTGTAGACACAAACTTAATGTACTTCTTCCTCAGTATGTTAGGGGAGGTCAGTGAGATCCAGGAAACTTATCTGAGGGATCTGAGGATTTGTTTCTAGGCTGTGCCTCTGGTATGGGTCTGGAAGAAGGTCCTGAGGCAGGAGAGGTTGTCTGGCACTTCACTGAACTTGCCCCTAGGATGCAGTATCAGGGTTGGTGGCAGCCTGTGAATGGTTACATAGAGCTTCATGGAAGGGGCAGATGTTTCATGAAGCCCAGGATAGCGCTCACAATTTCTGGATACTGAACTTTTTTTAAACTTCAACTTAGAACGTTTCCTTCTCCTGGAGTACCTGCCATTATTCACGGTCCTGACGTATGACCATGAAATTTTACTGGTAGCACAGTTATACATCCACATGTGGCCTTCCAAATGTGGTCACATATGGCTCCCAGATCTCTCCATTGCTGTATAATCTGTACCATCCTGACTTGTGCCAAGGGATTTCCTTTAGAAATGAAATGGCTGTTTCTCTAATTTTCACACACACGCTTTAGTAGAGGCTTGCTAAGGGGAGGGTGCGATATGATGGCTTGGCAATGTGGCAACAAACTTTTTTTAGCTTGTTCCTTGAATGTTTTTCCTAGAAAGTTGCCTTTTAAATGATACCAACATATTTTTTCCCAAACTGAACATTTGAGGAAGTAGGTGAACACAGAGTATTCAGCAAGTGCTACAGAAAGTCTCACATCCATAAAGACGTCAGTGAAGACCTTGTTAATAGCAATGCCACTTCTCTGCGGCTCCAAGGGGATGTACACTGCTATTGCTTGAAGAGGTCACTTCTTTTCTGTCTTCAGAGTTATCATAACAATTCATCCTTCCTCCTGTGGATCCCTTCTGTCAGATCTCATTTAGATTAGATACACCATCAAATGTAGATATGAAGACAGGTTATGTGAAAAAGGACGTCAGTTCAGCTTTTAAAGTTGGCACTAATAAGTGACAGCCCAGACCTTTCTGGGCTTAAGTCAGGCTTATGCATCTAAATCATTTAAGACTCTTAAAGTAAACGGCAATTCATGGTTCTTCTTCACTGTTTTCACACATACATAAGGGAAAATTCACCTACAGTTGCTATGAAATTAACAGTAAGCATACAACCAGATGAAAAAAAGTGGTTCTTTACCTCTTTCATCCAAGTGAGCTTTTAATTTTCTGGATGAATGCTTTTTCAAAAATACAACTTTGTCTTACAAATTCCTCTTTTAAACTATGTATTTTAGAAATTCTTCTCTTTCTCCCAACTCATTTGTCCTTTCCACTGTGTAGTTTCTTGAATGGATTGTAAAAGCACTCGTGCTGTGGTCAGTCTTCCCTAGAGTAGTTTCCATGGTATTTTGTCTTTATATCACAGTCGTACCTCTGATGAGTCCTCATTGCACTGAGTGGGATTACTTTTTCAGTGTTTGTGGCTTAAATTCTTACAGAGATTCCACTTTTATCTCCAGGTGCTTCTATAAGCCATGAAGATTTTTTTGTCTTAGAATACTTAAAGACAGTATTTTCTGTAGAAATGTTTACATACCTGCAATTTTGAATATTGTATCTTTTTTCTTGATTTATTTCACAGGGCTTTAAACTGAACTTCTTTCTAAAATACATGTTGTACCCTTTTAAAATCAAATTAATGTAATTGAAAGTAATGGACTCAGTAGTACAGTATACTTAAAACAGAGTTCAGCAAAGCTACTTGTGCTAAATAAAAATTTTACACTCATATTTATTAAAGCATGTGGTGTGACAATTTTGTGAAAAGAATGAAATATGTTATTACAATACATACATGCAATATTATTGAACACAATATATTTGTACATACATACAGTATGCACAGAACTTAATTTCTTGTCTGTGCAATTTATTTTTTCATTTATTTTCACAGTTATTTTAAATGTTGACTAACATAGAGGAAAGGTGTCACATACGTAGCACCAGCAAATGGAATGCAGTAAGCAAGTTATAGTCAGTAGCTAAATTTCATATATAAATCCATACTGTCAGTTGATGTTATCAGAAATACATGTCCATTAAATCTAGTCTTATACTTTGAAGTTTGTTCCTTTCAAATTTTGATTTCATAATTTAGAACTTGGTCCTGCAAGACATACTGAAGTGAAATCATGGACTGATACTTCTCAAAGTAACCGTGACAAATACTAGACTTCAGTGCTCTATAGTAGTACTGTACCTGCCTAAATTCAAAGCTGTTTACCCTGTTGTTTTTTATCTTTTCCTGTCAGTTTGATTATTGTAGTATTCTTTGAACACTTACTCAGTGATTTATTTTTTTAATGTAGAGAGGTTAAATACATTTTCTCTGATAATCTTGGTAGAAAGCTAGGGGTTTAGTTCAAAGCAAAGATTACAAAGATTGAGAATTCTATCTGTGTTTTCAATCAACAAAGACCTTTTGAAGAAAACGATGACACATTACCTAGATAGCAAAGCTCTTGCATTTATTTTGTGAGTTTCAGTTTTCTTTTATGCCTTTTCTTTGAGTTTTAGTGATGAATATGACTCATGTGAGATGAAGGAACCCTTTGACATTCTTGTGTTTCAGCAACAGTGGAAGTGCTGTAGTCAAAGGAAAAAAAAGATGGAGGGAGGAAAATCATAAAATTTGATGACATCAGTGGGCAGTGTTGAAAAGAGAGGATTTTTAAAAATCATTGGATTTTTTAAAAATAATTGGATCAATGGCTAGGAAGCGCATCTAAACAGGACCATCTTTGTAATATTATTGGCAAATACAAATAAGTGTATAGACAGATAACTGAAGAGAAATTACAGAAATATACAGATTCATTCCTATGCCATAGATTGACACATGTTGACATAGATAACCAGGCAAAATATTATCTTTATCCAAGCTGATTAGAGAAGCCCAGGTTGAAGGTGGTGCTGGATGAACACCTGGGACACTCAACCAGCTGGATGCGTATCATCTGGGCGTGGGAATGTGCCAGTAAAGAATGGAATTACAGAAAGTTTTTAAAGCTTGAATTGAGGAAGAAAAATTTCGAAATAAATTTATTGTGGGTAACACTAAAGTATAAACAAGAATGCACATTGGCAAGGTAGTTCCTGAGGCTCTGTAATGAGATCAGAGAAAATGGTTACGATATGGGGAAATCTGTAAATTTAGAGGGAAAGCTGACACACAAGATTGGTGGTAATATTGGCACCTGGGGAGAAAGGCATGATGAGTAGATGGGCAAATTAATGAGATGAGAGGGAGCATCTGAGTAGTAGAATGATGAGTTGTGTAGGAGAAGGGCTGAGTTGATGGTACCATCTTGGGGACTGTTTTGAGAGGGTGGGTCTAAAATAAGCATGAAAATGTAAGTTTTGAGAGATAGGCTAATATTTTCCTTAATTTTGTTTGAAGAATGTTCTGATAGATGTTACTGTGGGGGTGTTAAGCCGTGAGTGCAGGAAGAGTCTGGTTTAAGTGTCAAGTACAGGTGCTTAGCAGGAGAGTTACTTCGGTGTAAGATGGAGTGTACAGAGAACTATTGAACTTGGAGATGTTACCAGTTCAAACTAGCTCTTATCTGAAAAGACTGCATTTTAGCATTGTGTATGTTTGAAATACATACTACAATGTAGAACCTGATCTTGAGCATTTGAGTATGTTGACAGCTCAAATTGTTTTGGTTTGGGGTTTTTTTTTCCTCTTTGTTTTTAATCATAGTGTTAACTTAGAAGTTTGTGAGCTTGATGCAACTGATTAGGTCTTTAATGATGTTGATAGTATTGGGCTCAGGTCTCTTCTATGTTCTGAATATATCCTTCAAGTATTTGTTATTAGAATCAGATTATTTGTAGCAGTCAGTTTACAAGCTATGTTTGAAGTGCCAGCAAGATGTAATTGCATTTAAGCATGGGTTTGGGTTGTTTTGTGTTTTTTTGTTTTGGGTGATTTTTTTTTTTTTGGGGGGGGGGGGTTTGTTTGTTTGTTTGTTTTTGGGGGTTTTTTGGAGACTAAATCAGTTCCTTTTTTGGTGTCATTAGCCAGTGTGTTTCAGATATTAAACTTGTCTGTCCTTTTCTTATGTAACACAGGTGTGTCACCAATTACTTTTCTGTTTCTTTTTAGAAGCACTTAAGGGCAAAATGAGGGTCAAATATTGCACTGTAATTGAGTAAGAGCCTGGCTTTTTTTGTTTTCTGTGATTATGCTGCACTTTTTTTGTTGAAGAGTAAGGTATGTACCTAACTTCATGTTTGTGGTTAGCTTCATTGATTGTTTTTTGGATGACTTGGAACAAAGTTTGCCCTGGTCAGACAAGGTCTTTAAATCTTACAAAGGTCATGCATGTTCACAGTTGCATAAATGCAGCTAGTGAGTCTGAAGAGGCAGATAAAGACCACAGTATTGTGACTGGAATAACCTGTAATGAGCACACTGACCTTTTCCAAAAATTAGTCAAGTTTGAATTAATACTAGGCAAACCCCTTTGAAGGGCTGAAGTAAGTCAACGCAAGAGGCAGTATGTATAGTATGGAAGAAGATGTGGGAGATACAGGAAAATGGAATATAAAAATGAAGAGATTGAGTTTAACTTACTGTGCTGCAAATGATTGGAGCTTGTAAGAGCAATGTAATTAACCAGTAACTAAACAGGAGAACCAGAGTAAATTCTTTCATTCCAAGCTGCTGCACTGTTTATGCTTTTGGCACAGCTTTAGTCTGACTAGCTACTGCTCTGCCATAATCATACGTGTATGACTGACCCAGTGTTCAGTCGAGTGATGTGGCAATTCCAGGCAGAGTGTGTTTGATCGCTGGAAGAAGTGGTGTTGAAAAAAGCTTTGGAACTGTTGATAGCAGTCGCTGAGTACCAGCTACATCTTGGAGCATTAGTCTTAGCTCTGACTTCTGGAGTACCTGTTGTGGCCAGTGAAAGGACCTCGGAGATCTCTATAATCTGTTGTTTAGTCATATTTGTGCAGATACTCCACTGAATATTCCTAATGGTATTTTCAGAAGAATTGGAGGTTGGAAGAGGGCTGTGACTGCAGCAGGTTATCATGTAAATGACAACAGACTAGGAGGTATGGGATAAATGAAGAGGATTGAGGATCAAAAAACCACTATGATTTTACAGTGGTTGAACTGGAGAGGAGACAGTGCTATAGAAGAAGAGATAGTTAAGAAAAACTCCCTAAAAGTGGGCCTAACTATGGCCAGTATTCTGTTGTGTCTTAATCTCAAGAGAGCTTTTACGTAGGAAACTTGAAATAGCATTAGAACTGTTTTTGGTTTCGAAACAAATGGGTTGCTACTGAAGATGTGACAGTGATATGAAGGCAGTGTGTTGCTGAAGACTAAAGGCTGCTGTTCCCTGTAACCCTTTTTTTCTTTTCTTTTTTTTTTTTTTTTTTTTTTTTTTTTTTAAAAAACTAATTTCTAAAACCTTTTTTTTTTTTTTTTTTTTTTTTTTTTTTTTTTTTTTTTTTTTTTAAAGAAACCTGTGTATAACACTTATTTTCCTTGAAGACTTGAGTTCCTCTTCCACTCCTCAAGTTAATTAGGTATTGACTTGATGTAATGATAGACTAAGAAATTTGGGATTTCAGATAGTTGACTCAAACCACAAGATGCTTTCCAAAATACTGACAGTAAAATTTAACTTCTTCAGTGTATAGAAGAACAGTTTTAGTGGTAAAAGTGTCTGAACAAGAGATAGCTTTACTGATGTAAATGCTATTTGCTTGATGCTGCTTGTGTATGTAAAGGGAAGGGAGCAGTCTGTAGCACAGGTGGAGGAATGGAGCTACGCAGTCTCTAGATTAACCTAGAAAACAAAAAACGTAAATGTTGTTTTTTTCTGGACCAAATTGTCCAAGAGTGGTTTGCAGACCAGAAGGAGAATAGTTTTTCTTTTTGGCAGCTCTTAACATGTCTTTCTAGATGGAAGATAGATGTCTATTAGACACATGTGCTGAAGGTTGATTTCCTTTGTGTGTCCTATTCTTGCATTCTGCTACTTCTCAGCTTAACTGTCCAGACCTCCTTTTTACACCTGGCCAAAATTAGGTGACCAGCCTTCTTCATGTTACGGGCTGTGCACTGAAATACTCCGGTGTCTAACAAGCACAAGATCTAGGCCACAGGTACTCTGGGAGTGGTTTGCAGGCAGGAGACAATGCTGGTTCTGTTAGGTCCCACCTACCACTTCACTATAGGATGTGCCTGGTTTTGAGAGGGTGTCCAGCTAGACTGCAAGCTCTCTGTCAGCAGACTGAGCTGTTCTGCTTGCTTCTATAGTTGGAGGATTCTGCTTGTGGGCACCAGGACCTGTAGAAAATATTAGAAAAGGGGTTTTTTTTATTTCTGTCCTCCCCACTCCCCAACTTTTTCACAGTGGGAACCTAAGGTCTTGAGTAGTGTCAGTGAAGCCTTAGTTTGATGTGAGTAAGGTATGGTGTTGATTAACTCAAGTTTCCCAACTTTATTTTTTTGTCTTAGTATTTCACAGATTAATTTCACATAAGATGTGTTTGCAAGTTGTATTTTTTATTTTTAACAGCAGGAATCCTTAATTCCCTTCTCTGTTAAATGTTACTGTAGTATTTTTTTCCGTATGCCATCAATAAGAGAGATTGCAGATCAGTTCTGAAATAGTGTGTGGATTAGATTTCCAATGTGGGGGGAACCCTCCGCCCCCAACAACATGGTCTTTGGAATTGCGTATTCTTAGCGTGCAACCTTAAAACAATTCTTATTCTTGCTGTTTTGCTCAATGCACCTAAAAGTATGTGTAGATGCAGCTTTTTGGTTTTATTGCTAATACCTGCACACTCTATTATCCCTAAGAAAACAGTGAGCGGGGTGGGGGGGGAATAAAAAATAGAGCAAGCATGTGAAAGAGGTAGACTCGTGCAAACACCCATTGGACAATGTTTAACCATCCACCAGAATTGCTATCATAGTCCCTTCTACATTTTTACAGGCATAAAAAGTAGTCTTTTACCCTGGTAAGCAGTAGGAGGAAAGATAGCTTTTGCTCTCTGATCTTTCTTTTACCATGAGGTGAAAAGACAGTAGAGAGTTTTGTCCGTCAAAGTTATTAATAGCAACAAGTCTTTTGTGGTGATTAGTTTATGTTAATGTGTATTTATAGGGTTCAAGTCTTGCACTCTAGAAATCGGAAGTAGGATGCAGACATGTGTGCATCCACTAACACACATGAAACGCAACTGTTGCGGTGAGGTTGAGAGGATCATACCTGCTTCAGCCAACATGCGTCTCTGAGAAGTTTAATATTCTCATTTGTAGGAAGAGAAGGGATTTACACACATCTGAAAATGGCTTTTTTGACTTTTTTTTTTTCCTGTTGTCATTCAGTAATGAAGGTTACAACCAAAAGAAAATCTTTTAAGGTCTACTTAGTGCAAGAGACTTCTGGCTTGGGAAATCCATAAACTGTAAATTACTGGAAGACTAAACTTGAGAGATGTCAGTGTGCACTTTTAGTGGTTTTGTACACTTTATGTAAGTATCAGATATTGTGGGAGGTGCAGTTCTGGCTGAGATAGACCCACAATGTTTTCCCTTGTACACAGAATGACTTAGAATGAAGAACTTGATGAGAATCTATGAAGTTGTAGATCTACCTGAAATAAAATTGTGGTGTCGCCTTTACTTTTCTGTCCTGAGTACACAGAGTGGCTGCGTGTATTCAAGACCTACAGTTTAATATAAGATGCGAATGCCCTCTGAACAATGTGGTTTTTAGAGTGAGGTAGCAATCCAGAGATGACAGAGACAACCGATGTCTTTCAATAGTATACACTGTAATAGAAACAGAAAGAGGTTATTTCTTGCTCTAATATCCTAAACATTAATAGTGGATATAACATTTCCACCAGTGAAATAAGCTCTAGAATTCTGTACTGTATTTATTGTGGGATTGACTGATCTCATTTTGAGAAAGCAGAGCTGTAGCTTTAAATGCCTCTCTTTCTTAACTGAGGTTTTGCTGTGGCAGGGAGACAGTAATAGTACATATTTTTCATCAAAGCAGCTGCTGTAGTCTGTAAAGCATTTTCTTTGGCAGATGCCCACATTTAATTGTGACTTCTATGCCTAAACATAGGTAATGAAAGCCTCTCCATCCCGAGGAAAAGGTGTCTTTCTCACTGACAGTATTAGCAGATATTCCTGACTTGAAAAGGGTATTGTATTATTGAAGAAAAGCCTATCACTTTTCTTTCTGAACCTCTTACCTAGTTCTTTTGCTATATGAAGCGCATCATGAAAAAGCCGGATTTCTGGTGAGTTATCAGTATCTGTTACTTTTCCCTTCCACCGTTGGTCGTAAGACTAGAAAAAGCAAAGACAGAGAGAACTTTTTCTTGGGTCTTGGTACATTGAATTTTTTGTCTGCTTGTGAAGATCTCTTACTTTTGTTAAGGTAAGCATAAAAAAGCATGAAACTTTGAAAGAGGTGATAGATGCCACTTTTTCTTTATTGTCCAGAACTTGAACCGTGTCAATAAATATTTCAGTGTTATGAAACTGCAGTAGTATAACTTTGAAACATGGCTGTAGTTTTCAGCAGGATTGAATTTTTATTACTGCATTAATACATATTTTCCACTTCCCCTGAAAATGCTTTCCCCCTGCTGAAATGGAGATGTTTGCTTTCTTGCTCTATTTAAACATCAAAAAGGTACATGAAACTGTTGTTTTTTTGATTTGCCTATTGCATGAGTTGCCTTGCACCTCTTTTTTTTTTATTTTTTTTTTTCCTGTGGTCCCCCCTCCAGCTGATGCTGTCTTACTTCCATTTATTTTTGAATGGAATTTCTGCATTTCTGAACACCATTGTAACTTTTACTTGCTGCTTCTTTTCCTTGTCTCTTTATCATAACAATTGACTATTTTAGCTGAACGCGTATCTTGGGATAAAGCTCAGTTTCTTAGATCATCTTCTTTGAGCCTAGCAAATTCTCTTAACCTTTTCCATGTCCTCTTCTGTCTTCTGTTCTGTTTCTCAGCTTCAGGGTTATTTTTTCTCAACTGGCTGCAACTGGATCTTTTTACTGGCCTCTGAGAAATTTGGCTTCTTCCTAGTTATACTAAAACAGAAGAAGAGGGGTTGAAAATGTAGCATGCCAACTTTTGAAGGCTTTGTCAGCAATAACAAGAGAGATGCATCTTTTTGATCTTTCTAGGCATTAAAAAAAAAAAAAAGCTTTGTAAGATGATTCAGATGGACAATATTAATGGACTAATGCAATGCATGTGTAGCTGCAGCATCTGCAGAGCTATTTCTTAGCCCTGAAAAGTCAAAAGGTTGTGTGCTGTTAACTTTTGTCAGCATAGGTTCAAGTATGTGCTTGCCGTATTATTTATGGAGCTTTCTTTGTAGTCATGTTAGAAATACTGTAAGTTACTGACAGGGCTTTTCTTCGGTTCACACTGGTACCTGTTTCATCAGTATTAAAGCTTACACAAACATCTGTACATCTATAACAACTTCAAATTTTTAGCAGAACATCAACTAATCTTTTTTTAGCTTACTCAAAAAAAAAAAAAAAAGTGAACTTAGAATTATTGAACGGTTTGGGTCAGAAGGGACCCTTAAAATTCATCTCCTCCAACCCTCTGTCACGGGCAGGGACATCTATCACTAGACCAGGTTGCTCAAAGCCCCATCCAACCTGAATTTGAACAATTCCAATGATGAGGCACCCACAACTTCTCTGGGCAACTTGTTCCAGCATCTCATTACACTCATCATAAAAAAATTTCTTCCTTATGTCCAATCTAAACCTACCTTCTTTCAGTTTAAAACCATTGCCCCTTGTCCTGTCACTATAGGTCTTGGTAAAAAGCCTCTCTCATCTTTCTTATAAGCCTCCCTTACATATATTGAAGAGCTGTACTAAGGTCTCTCTTAACTTATTCGTACAAGATAATATCAATTCCACGAAACCAATTCTTCATTTTACTGGGAAGTCAAGTTGTGGACTAGTGGCTGAAATAGCTGAATGCTCAATAACTCTCTTTCTGTGGGCAAGTAGAAGGCTACTTTTTATTATTATTTTGTTTTCAATCAGCTACCTACGTCACTTATTTTCTTAAATTTTATAATTGACATATTAATCAGAAAAATCTTTAGTCACAAATCCTGGATGTTGCCTCATAGTCTTACTCAATCTTTAGCTAGACTAGAGATCCCTGAAAAGAAGGCTGATGCTACATTTGCCTGGTTCTTGTTTTTTGAGCCTGAAATGACCTGAGATTTGGCTCACTCGGAATTTGAGTGGGTTTCAAAAGGAGATGACGTCACTACACTCATTTCTCGGGAGACCTCATCCGCTTTTACGCATGCTATTTTAGCCACAGGTTTATGGTTAGGGATGTTTATGTTCATGAGGAAAGTAGCTTCTTCCAGCTGTGGGACAATGTAGTTGTTCTATAATTACTAGTTTCAAGCTTGAAGTCTGTGTTGCCAGTGAAGCCTAGTTGAAGTCGAACAAAGAACTTTCTCATTGTGAATGTTTGTGCCTTTATTTAAGGTGTCTGTGTCTTTATTAAATAATTTAAATTTTCTGGTAATTAACTGGGTTAGGCATTTTCCGCTAGGTAGAGTTTATTTTTTTTTACCTTTTTGCTTGTTTTCAAATTTTGTGTTATGTTTTACTTTGCTGTAACTCTGTTTAGACGAATATAACTGTGAAGTTGCCCATGTGTCCTAAAGTCAAGAAGAATTTCATTACCATGCTATTAAAGTTTAAAAATAAACTAAAATTTAAAATATAGCATTATCTTTATGCTAAGTCAAAAAAATGTGGATATACTGGAAGATATTTCAGTGTGATGTTTATTGGCCAGTCTGTGGTACGGCATATATAGTATCATCGAATATAATGATGCAGCTTCTGTTGAAACTTGTTTCTAGTTGAATTTGCAATATGATTGGTGTTGTAAGAAAACAAAAGGAGTTAGGTATCTGCTGTGAGGAGTCTGCAGCCGGAAATCTGCAGCTGCATGAGTTGTTGCGGACTGTGGACAGGTTATTGGAACTCTGCCAGCAAAAATAACATAAAATCTATTCCTGTTTGTGCATCTGGATTTTCTTGCTACAGGAGTTTGGCAGTAAATCTAAATGTAACACTGTAATTTTAATTATTTTCTCTTATGCTTCTTGCCTGTTGTGGGGAAAAAATCTAGGACTGCTTTCATTAACTTCTATTTTTTTCTATAGAAACACAGTTACCAAAGTGACTTATGCTTGAATGGCAGGTGACACTTCATTTGGATACATATGTAAATTTTATACAGAAAAAAAAAAAAAGGTGAAAATTATGTTTCTATCAGTTTAAAACCTGAGTTTTCCTAAAAGCGGACTGTTAAATTCCGTATTGAATATCTTGTAAACTCCTAAAACCCCTTTCCTTTCTGGTGCACTCACAAACCCTGCATCTGTGCTTTTATATTAATTCCCGTTCATTCAGAATGTACCAATATATGTGTTAGGAATTACAATTTGTAACTCCAGTTTTGGATTTTTTTTCTTGCTACTGGGAGATCTGTCTTGCTGAAAGTTCCATCCAAAACACATTGCTTGTCACATTGCTTCCCCCAGAACTATGCTGGAAACCTGGTTCTGTTCCACCTCCCCCATTTATTGTGTCCCTTCCTGCCTCTGTGCCTTTGCTTATCCGTTTGTGCACTTTTCTTTGAGTCCCAAAGGCTTAAGAAATGTCCGATTTTGTTTGACATTTTGTTTACAGTCATTGGACAGGTGATGGTTTGATTTAGAATTGCTTCTGCAACCTGAAAATATTTTTTTGAACAATGGCGTATTTCCATTTCAGTTTTAAATTCTACTGGCCTCTTAAAGTTATGCAGCAGTAATTAAAATCATTGCATTATCTGATGTTTGTGATTAACATAGTCTGTGATTTATCCAATTCTATCATAAGTGCTACATTACCTACCAGCTAAGACAGAGATGAATACTTATTTTCTTGGTGTAAGAAAAAAGCTTTTGCTATTATTTTACCTATTTTAGAGGCAGCAGCCAGAGGAATACAGTCTCATTGAAGAATAAAATGAATTCCGTAATTGTGTTTGACTGGTTGACATCTACATACCTGTTTGCTCCTACAGAATAAAAAAAAACCCAAACAAACCAACCCAAAACTACTTTCACATCTGAGCACTCCAAGTTCATATCGTTAACAAACTGAAGGGCACCAACTGAATTTAACATCTCTGTTCACAGTTGCAGTATCTTCCATGGATACTCAGGTTGCTGATTATGAAAAAATAGGAAGGAAAAAAAAAGAAGCTTTTAGTGCATTTAAATAACATCTTTATATATATATATTTTTTTTTTTATAATGGCAGGTGTAATATTCTGCAGTGCTGCTTCTGAAGTCTTTGCCAAAACCATTGAGTTTGAATGAAAACTCTTCATCCAGTCAGGGTTGCTTTTTTAAGTGTGAACAAGTGTTGAGTTGTCTTTAGCCCTGGTTTTACTTGTTGTGCTTTCGTTTTCACCTGAATCAAGTGGAATTTTCTTGCATGTGCGTAGTCATAGTGGGTTCTTTCTGTGTGTGTGTTGTTTGGGTTTTTTTCCCCCTCCAAGTCTTCAGGAAACTTGGTGATTTTAGCTGTGATTTTTCTTGAGGTCTTGAGGATGTTAAATCTGCAATAAAAACTGAATTTTAGTGTGTAAAGAACAAGCCCACGCAGTTGAAACTGAAATGACTGCATGTGAAATCTTTCGAATTAGAGCACTTGCCACAGTTGTAATCCTAACAAGAAGGAAAACTGAGTCACTTGGTAAGAAGTCCGTTATTTTTTGTATGTTTGTAACTAGATGCAAAAGTGCATGAATACAGATTTCATTTTCTTAAATGAGAGCATTTACCTGTAGCTTGTTACTAGATACAATTTTTAAACCTTTTTCTTGGAACTGATATCTGAGCTGATACTTACATCTGAGATTTACAAATGTGTAAGCTTCCTTATAACTAACTTAATGTACAAAAATATTTGTATTAAAAATATTTGCAAGTATATGTATATCCATAGTATCTGAGGGGGGCAAACCCAACCAGTTGATTTGATATGTTGGGTCATTTTTATTTTTTTTTTAATTTCTAGGGTTTTTTTGTCAACCCTCAGACACTGAGGGAAAGTGGACAAGAACTTTGTCAGAATAGGAGCTGTGTTGGGTTTTTTCCCCATCCTGCACAAGGCTCACTTCACATGACCTTTATGAATGTTGTTAGCTTTTCCCATTATTTTGCCTTGGTGTTAATTGCTAAATGACAGTGCACGCTTGCAGCAGGGGTCAGAATGTTCTCCAAAGTTCTACTATGAGTTCTGTTCATCAGCCAGGTGCATTACTGTCTCTTGTGTTGCGGATGACAAGTTCCTGTAGGAAGGATGTGCTATAATAGTAACTTATAAATTATCAAAGATAATGTTTGTTTATTTGTTTATTTTTTTTCCAGTGACATTGGTAAAATAATAGAAAACTAATTGTGCATGAAAAGAATTTTCAGACTTCTACCTGTGATCCAGTTTAACTGCCTGATGCAGAAAGTCTGTTTTCTTGGTTTGTATTCCCCTGCTGAAAATGCCAAAGTATTCGTCAAACTTCCATGTATCATTTAGTCCCTGCTGAACCATACGTTTAACAAATGTCAGTTTTAATCCTAAACTTGTTTTGTGAAGACAAGTAGAGCTCTACTGCAAAGAAATCCACTGTCAAAGGACATTCAATGTAAATGTTCTTCAAAGCATCAGCTTTAGTGAAAGGTTTATTTCTTTGTAGTACAAGCTTTACAAAATTTCTTACTTGTCAAACAATATAAATAACTGCTTAAACAATTAAAGACCCTGTGGTAATAGTTCTTTAGACATTGAAAAGCCAAAACTGAAGCCTAATTTATGTAGAAGCTAGTGTGAAGTAAATTTGTCCAAGCTTTGATAAAATTCAATGACAGCAAATACAAAATTTTTTAATGGTAAGTTTATATACAAAAAATCAGCTTATATGTTCTCTGACGGTCCATATGCTTTTCCTGAGGAAAATTTGACTGCAACTTGTTTTCAATGAACAGAAAAATACTTGGCTGTAATTAAGCAACAAGAACTGAACGAGTCTTGATGGTAAAACCAATAAAAATCCTTTAGCTGCTAAGCAGATAAACTCACTTTTCCATCATAGATCTAAATGGAAAAAATTGACTCCTCTCGGCTGCTTTTAATGCATGAAATAACATTGGACAACATCTCACATAATGTATCACAACTATGAAAAAATTCCATGTAGACATTGCCTCTACTTCCTGCTAAGCTTGCTAACGACTTTTATGTACCTATAGCCTCTCTCCTGTGTTGATTCTCTCATTAGTCTGATTTTTATCACTTTATAAAAATCTTTCTTAGAGTAAAAGTGTCATTTGCCGCTCATCATTGTGCTTGGTGCCTGTACTAAGCCCTGTTGTCCCCTTCTGCCTCGTGTGCTGGCACAGGTTCCAAGTTCCTTGCAGGAGGAACTCTGTTAGGTGGTACATAAACACAAGATGGTCTTGTTCTCACCAGGGGCCTCTGTGTGCTGTGTAGTGGAAGTAGCTGACTGCTTTCTGTGGGTGATTACCATGGTTCTTGGCTTGTGTTTTACCTGTTTGTAGATGCTTCTCTTTCTTTATATTCTTAGGACTCTTGACCTACAATGAAGTTGTCATGAGTTTGTATATTGCATGCCTTACTCTTGTGTCATGTTTATTTTTCTGGAAAAATTTCTGCCTAGTGGAAGTCAGAATTACCAAAGATCCAAATATGCCTGTGGATTTGAAGTTCTCAGCTTTATTTTTTTTTTTTTTTTTCAAATACTAATTCTCAGGTTAATATTTTAAGGCCAATAAGTGATATAATTCAGAAACCAATATTTTTCTGTTTGTTTTTTTTTCCTCCCCCTAAAATCATATCTTCTATCATAAGTGGCTTAGACTCTCTCAAAATCAGAAATATCCATGAGTATAGAGGAGGACAGTAATTTAACTGTAAATAAGGTAACAATTGTACAGCTTTTTGAATGTGCCTGTGTCACTGAAGGAACACGTCCAAGACTAGATGATATTTCTTTGGGGGGGAAGGCGGTACACATGAGAAATCGGAAGGTCACGTTTGAGACCTGTGTTCCACTGTCCACATGTATGTACTAACTCAAGACCATTGAGGCATGGTGTAAGAGCTCTTTTCCACCTCTTGACATTTCAGAAAAGTTTTGATAACTTTTAAAGGTCCATTAAATAACGGAGTACTGAATATCTTACAAAGTGGCTTGAATCCTGCATGGGACATCTAGCTCCTAATTTAATGGAGGTAGTAACAGTGGTTCTGGAGAAACCGTGGATAGCTTTGTAGCCTCTCTGGAAGAGCTGGAGAGCAGCTGAATATTATGATCATTCACCTGGAGGTTTGGATTCATCCAAACCAAGTGTCAAAGCAAAGCTTACAGAGACATATTGTGCTCTAAAAATACGAACTGTTTGCAAATCGCGTTCTGTGCTAATAACTATACATAAACATCTCTAACATGAATTTGGATATTTCAAGGGCATTTAGCTGTAACTTCACTCTAGCCTTGTTGAAGGCAGAGGTGATAATCCCAAGTGTTTGATGTGATCATAAAGATAAATATAAAGTGTTTAATTGTTACATATTGAGGAAGGTTTCAGTGAGGGAGAGAATGTCCTTTTGTCTTAAAAACCAAAAAATTTTATTGCAATATGTTCAAGCAAAATGAATCCAAACAGTTGTACTGAAAGTAAATTTTTTTATAATATCTGAGGAAGTTTGTACGTGAAGTTGCTCTTTTAATATTTTTTTTTTTTTTTCCTTTTAGCTTAACCAGCACATACCCTCATGCTTCCTTTAAGAGCTGAGAAGGAAAGCAAAACTGATTCCTTCAGAGGGTAATTCAGAACCCAGGTCAACTGTCTGAGATTCCCTTTGGAGGCCTTCTCTTCTAGATAAGTAGTCTCTTCCTGTAGAGCCTATGTAAGACAGGCAGACTGCCATTGGGAGGCCAATAATTCTTCTTGTTTCATGAGATGCATTCTGTTATTCTAAGTATGACATTGCAAAAATGCAGAAGTGCATTTGTGTGTGAAGCTTTGATGTTCTGATATGTTCTAATTACAAAGTCCCTCCTGCTGTGAATATTCAGGTGCTGTGCATCTCAGGTTAAATTTAAAAGCATAATAAACTAGCTGTTATGCTGCCTTTTACTTGAAAAGATAGAGTAAATAAGGAATAGGGGAAAATTGTGTCGTTACCTGAAGTTCTTTATCGGTAGCTATATGTTAGTTGCCACACTGTGCAACAGGTTGAATAGCAGCTGAAATATGATTCAGTTTAAGAAAAAAGAAGGGGGAGTGGTGAGAGAAATTTAGTTTTCAACTGGTGAAAAGACAAATATAAACCAAAGCTGAAATACTGTGGACTACATAGTATATGCTCAAAGGGTTTCAGAAATGCTCTATTTACTGTCTGTTTCTTGTTCTTTTGAAAGATTGTTTCTAGTTCTAGTGCTCTGAACTAGGTTGGGTTACCTGAACCCACTGGAAAAGTCGTATTTTAATGACATGACCTGTAAAAGTTTACATGTTTATTTTCTTCTTTGTATGTAAGACCAATTATTAAGAATGTGGGTTGGAGTGATTTTTTTTTTTTATTCTATGTGTGTGCATAGGTAGAATAAACAGCCTACCATCCGTCCATAACCAGTTGTTAATCATTTTCGTGACTTAAAATTACATTTAATCTCATGCATTTTTAGAGAAATGGATTTTCTTAGACACACAGCAGGCAGAGATGGCTAAGAGTATGCTCTTTTTGTTTCAGCAGAGTTGTTTCACATAATGCAAAATGGTTTTTTGTGAGTGGTTTTTTTATTATCAGTGAATAAGTTATTGATGATGATTGACAATAAATTATTGATTAATGAAGTCTTGCCTCCCTTAAATATCCCCTGAATTAAGCACAGTTTAGGTCAGTAGTGCAGAGCTCACAGTTCTCATGTAAGTCTCTGCACTCCTGCTGTCATTTTAAATTTGCCTTTGCTCTCCACAGAAGTCTGCTTAAAATTTTTCAAAGGCAAATTTAAGAACGTACTTATAGTCTGATACAAAGCATTTCTAAATTAGGTGCTTGAGTTCTGTCTGAGGCTTCCTTCCTAGGATCCTGGATAATTAGTTTTGGCAGTGCTGAGGAAGAGGGGCAGAATAAGAGAAATTCAGAATTTGAGATTTCCTTCAAAATAATCTGGGCTCTATAGTGTCTTGTAGTGGCTCACTTTGTCCTACTTTTTGAGAAAAAGAAAAATTCATGAGAGACAGATGCTTTCCATCAGTTATATTCATGTGGCGGAAGTTTCTCCATGCCCTTGTGTGTGTAGGGAGAACTATACCCACTTTCGAACTACATAGAAGGGCTGTTCTTTGTGTGTCTTGGAGTTGCTTGCAAAATGGCTGAGGCTGGAAAGCATCTCTAGAGATTGTACTTTGTGCATTGGGATTGAGTTAGATTGTCAGATGGAGTAGGCTGATCAAGGCCATGTCCACTTGAGTTTTGAGTATTTCCAAGGATGGAGACTACACTACCACCCTGGGCAACCTGTTCCAATGAAAAAGATTTTTATTTGTTTCTTTCTTTCCTTATGTTTAACTGGATTTCTTCAGGTCTCTGACTTTTTTTTTTTTTTT
>VYXH01005431.1:1718786-1765694 GCA_013397275.1 Burhinus bistriatus
CTTTTTTTTTTTTTTTTTTTTCATTGCTAGCCACCAAATTTCAGTTTAGAAGTAGTGTCATCCCTTGTGAGCTACTGTTACGGCATAGAGAAGCATTAACTTCTGATACGTCCATCCCTCTTTTCGTCAGGCTTTGTAAAGAATCTGAGAAGTCCATTATGTTCCCCTGGCTCCAGCAGGGTCCATTGGCAGAACTCTGGGAACGCAGGAGAGAACTCTTCCTCTCTGGAAGTGCCTGTGTATGTTGATTAGTGATACAGTCTCAGCTGTAGTTATGTTTCACAATGCTTCAAGTGGCAGAAGTGATAGAAGTCAAATTCGTGCTTCAGTGACCTCCTAATTTTATGATTTGTTTTTCCCTAGCAGACTTTTTTTTTTCCAAAATATTTTTAAACAATACTGATTAAAATCTGGCATAATTAAAAAAAAAAAAAATCAAAATGTGGATATAAAGAGTCTAGCCTGTCTCATATTTTATTTCTGCTGTGAAAGCATCATGCAGGCCACTCCCTCACCTGGTGAGGTCCCTGCTACTGCTTGGTAGTACTTGATGCAGGATGAATCTTGTATCTCACTTCCACTTTGTGAGGGCACAGCTTGATGTGCACTCCTCTTGGCCCAGCCAAGGGACTAGTGTGGAGGAGGGAGACACGGAAACTTAAGCTGCAGTAGAAGTATTTCTGCAGCTGTGTGGTGAACAAGTTCGAAAGACCTGATGAGGCTGAAAAAAATGGTAGGTTTTAGCTAGATCATATTTCTAAGTGGCTTCACTGGGAAACGGAGCAGAAGCTGGTGCCAGTTTGTTGTAATTGGTATAGCAGAAGTCCAGCCAGCTGCTTAGCAGCACATTATTTAATCCTGATGACGGAGGCCTAACACTCATTTTTAATGGAAGCCATCATCTCATCTTGCTTTTTAGAAATCTTATTTGCTTCATCTCTGTAGTAGATGGGGGGTATAAAAGAGATTGACCAAATGGCTGTACGGCTATTTTGCTAGCTTAAGAGAGTTTCGGAAAGGAATGTTCGTCTTAATAGGCAGAAGTGTGAGCCTTCCCACTTACAGCTGCATTTAGTAGTATGCTCACAGTATGCGTGAGGTATAAAACTGCTTAATGTTGCATATGAGTAATTGGAAAAAATACAGTGATGTAACTTACTCCTCAAAAGAAACAACATGAATTTCTGCATCCAGCAAAGGCAGCCCAATTCAAATGGGTAGACAAAGGGATTGATGGCTTTGCAGTTATGCAGCTGATACCGAGACACAGCATAATCCAGCCAGTGGGATCCTGACGAAAAATGAAGGGACTGCATTAACCTAATCGCTTTTCTGCACAACATTGTGCGTCTCCTGCCACCCAGTATACGTCAAAGTGTCTGATTTAAAACTAGCTATATGTTCGTAGTATAGCTGAGGATTCCTTACAGACTGTGTAAGACATTTCTCTTAGCCACTCTGTGTCAAAAATGACTTTGGTGGGGAAGTACAAAGAGCATGGTAGTCCAGAACTTGCTGCTAGAGTAGTTCTTTAATACCAAACGTGCAAGGATACGTACTTGCAAAATTGTTACAGACTTCAGAAAGTTGTTAAGTAGCTACCTCATTAAGAATAAGGCACCTGAACATCTTGTTCTAAAAATGTTTAATTCTGCACTGAGCTCTGGGTAGGGAAGGCATTGCCCTTCTGTGGAACCCTGAAATTCTCACTGAAAGCAGCTATATGCCCCAATACCGCTTGGACTAGACTTTGATAATGCCGCTAGTAAATCTGCACTGTACTTGCGTATACAGGTCACTGGCCAGTAGTGTTATTCTGCATAATGTCCTGGTTTTAGTCTACCTTATTTTATGTTTGTAAACCAAATATAATAGAAATGCAATAAAAGAGTATATAGCCATTTGCTCTTTGAGCTGATGCCTGTAAGTCCTTTGTGTTTAGAATTAACACCAACACTTCTTAACATGTGATCATGTTTTTTTCCTTTTCCGTATGCCAGCTCACTTCCTAATCAAATTTTATAGATTCATTTAAGGTTAAAAGGGTTGGATTTGGCACTCTGGATTTGGCTTATGCGGGTGAAATTAATTTTAGTAAAAGTTCACTGTAATTTGTCTTCCAGTCTTTGTATTGCCATGCTTTTTTTTAAAGATCTTCAGCTTGATCTCTTTTTTTTTCCCCTCTCATTTTCATTGTATACAGTATGAATACTTATTCAAGATACTTGTGTAAAATATCAGTAATTTGGAAGAAGTGTGTTTTTAACCATCAAGTTTTTCGTGCCATGTAGGGAAAAACTGTTGTTGGTGGGTTGGTTTATTTTTTATTGTTTTAACCTTCAGATTTGTTGTAATTTGGTTTTTAATAAACTGCTTGTTGGACAACAGACAGCTGTTTTAGATGCTTAGTTTTTTAATGCACAGGCTGTTGTGAGAAGGGATTACTGTTCCCTTCTTGTGACACTTGAAGTAAATGGCCTACAGGATTTTGATCTCAAGTACGAGTCAACAATTTTGTTGATAAGTAACTGAAAGCTATTTTTAAATAATATATCCAGCAGAGAATCAACTAGATGTGTTACTCGGGGTGCCAACCTGTCATGTTCAGAATGTAATGAAGTGTACCGTTCTATATTTTTATCCACAAAATCTTTCTGTAATGATTTTCTAAACCCTTTTACAAATAGAGATATTTTGGAGTTAGGTAAAAAATTCTCCTGGAAGAGAAAGATCTGGAAGATACCTCCAGGATGTAGTTTTGAAAACCTTGTGCTTATGGATTCATTTCAAAAGTGCTCATGAAAAATTCATCTTGGAGAAGGGGGAAATAGAAGGAGAAATATCTATTTCATCTGAATTCTGTTAACTTGTATTCACTGCATTCTATTTCAGAAAGCCAATTCCCAGAATAATTTTGAAGTATAGGCATGAGACAGAAAAAAGGTAGTCAGTGAGTATAGTCTTGGGACAGCACAGTGAGAGATGACAGTTTAAAGGAATGGCATTAACTTGAAATGCTTACTTTTGTTAGAAAATGTGGTACCTATTTATAGTCATGAGAAACATAAGTTTTATGGTGGCCACGCATTAAGACCTACATTCTATCTTGTTCTGTGCTTCTGTAGCAATTTCAAAGCTGCATCAATCCTTGGAGCACGCGAACTACTGAATTCCCTTTGAAGAAAAAAGAGGCGGTTCATTGTTCCTGGGTGAGCAAATGCAAGTTGCTGATGAGCAGCATCACCGCCAGTGATATATCTGAAGGTAGATGCTAATTTGCTGTGTATTGTGCTATAGCTTAATATGCCAAGTTGATAACTTGGTTAACAAGTGATCATCCAGTTTAAGTGGATTGCCTTAAGAAATGCAGATAGTGTATACTGAGTCCTGGAGCCACTTGCTGTACCTTAGTATCTTCAGGATTTGACCATCAGGAGCTGCGTGCTTTTTTTTGTGGGTGGAGGTAGACTATAAACGCATCTCCCAAGGACCATAGTACCCTGCATAAAATTATACAGTACTGTGGCCAGCACTATGCTTTTTTTCCTTTGGTTCAGTGCTAACGCTAAAAAATACGTGGCACTGCAGTTCATGCTGTCTAATTTATGCTATGACATTCGTTCAGTAAAGAGAAAGAAATGAAGCATGTCAGCTTATCAGTAGAAGTCTGTTTGAATGAGAGTGTCTGTGTTGTGGATATAATTCTGCATATGATGATGTGGAATTTTTCATGGTTCTAAATGTGAGCTTTGACAATATCGGCCTTGTATCATATTTGCAAGGAGTTGTTAAAACTGAACCTGAACAACAACATTCAGCTACTGAAAGCTTTGCATTTACCAGAAATATATGGAAATAGAGTATCAGGCAGGATGCCAACCAGCACTTCATAAAATAGAAGACTACCAGTGCGGTTGAACTTCCAAAATTTCTTAACAGAAATCTTTTTATGGGGATCCCAGCAGAACGCTTTCTTATATGGGAGTTATTCTCAGTAGGTTTATCAGCAATGAATATTCAGTGCTGATGCTGTCAGTGGTGTTCTTGAAAGGGAAAAATCCTTACCTTCCACATCATGGAATCACAGAGTAGCTGAGGCTGGAAGGGAGCTCTGGGGATAGCTAGTCCACATCAAGACTGGGGCAAATGCAGCAGATCGCCCAAGACGGTGTACAATCTCCAAGGATGGAGACTCAACAAACTCGCTGGGCAGCCTGTTCCTGATGTGTCTGGCCTCACTAACAGTGAGAAAGTGCCTTCTAATGTTTAGATGGAGTTTGCCATATTTCTACTTGCGCACATTGCCTCTTATTCTGTCACTAGGTGTCACTGAGAAGAGTCTGCTCTGTCTTCTTCACTGCTCTTTAGGTAGCTGCTCTGTGATGGAGTACCCCCTTTTCCTCTGACCTTGGTTTTCTTTGTTTCTCACTTTTCTTCCCCCTATTCTCTCCCTGTCTGGTGTTTTTCTGCCCTTAAATAAGTTTTCACAATGGCTCCACAAACTTTGGTGATGGGCTAAGCTTTGACGTGTGGTGAGGCTGTTCAGGGCCAGCTGGACTAGCCGTGACTGGCACATGACAACCCTTTACCTTCTCCCACTGAGTCTACCCCTGCGGCCCCCCTACCCCTCCCAAACCTTGCCACGTACATTCTGTAGACCTAGTTTCTCTAGCTTGTTGAAGTCCCTCTGCATGGCAGCACAACCATCTGCTTTGTCAACCTCTCCTCCCAATTTTGAATCATATGTAGAATTGCTGAGGGTATGCTCTGTACTGTCAGCCAGGTCCTTAATGAAATGCAGTACTGGCACCAGTATTGACCCCTGGGTGTGCCATTGAAGTGACTGGTCTCCAGCTGGACTTTAGACTGCAGGTCGCAACCCTTGAAGCCTGACTCAGCCAGTTTTCAGCCACCCTGCTGTCTACTTATCTATCTGTATTTCACAATTTGTCTGTGAGGATGTTATGGGAGACAGTGCTGAAAGGCTTGCTAAAGTCAAGGTAAACAACATCCACTGCTCTCCCCTCATCTGTGTTGCTAGTCATTTCATTGTAAAAGGCTATCAGGTTGGCCAAGCATGATTCTCCTTCATATATGTATATGCTGACTATTTCCCATTGCCTTCCTGTCCTTTGCATATTTGGAACTTGTTTCCAGGATTATTTGCTCCATCTCTTTCCTAGAAATTGAGGTAAGGCTGACTGGCCTGTAGTTCTCTGTATTCTCTTTCTTGTCCTTCCTGAAGACAGGAATAATGTTTGCTTTCTTACAGTCTTTGTGAACCTCCTTCAGTGGTCGTGACCTTTCAAAGGTAATCTGAGAGTAGCCTTGCAGTGATATTGGCCAGCTCCCTCGGCACTCATGGGAGCATCCATCCCATCAGGTCTAGCTTGTTTAAGTCCTCCCTAACTTCATTCTCCTCCAAGGATAAGTGTTCCTTGCTCCAGAAAAGCACGGAGGAGCTGTGAAGCAGCTTCTTCCTACAGAATTTCAGCAAAGCTTGTATCCATAAGCCAGTGGTTCAGGATGGGTGGGACCACTGTATTGATGGAGTGTGGAATGTCAGTATTTGCGCTGACAGGAGCATGCCAAGCATATCTACTTTCTTGCACACATATCTATCACACAACTATCCCAAATTACTTGCAATTATTTTTATTGGGGAAAAAAGCAGAAATTTGTTCACGTGAGGTGAAAGCTTAGCCATTTGAGTGTGCAGTCTGAACTGACTGCATATTCTCTGGTCATACTAGCTTCAGATATCCACTTAGATGGGAGGGTCTATGTGAAGTGAAATTAGACAAAATGGTAGCTTTAGTTATGGTTTAGTTATTATAGAAGTATTTCCCTAAGAATACTGCCATATCCTAATGTCCAGACATTTCTATTATGCTTAGTTTAAATTTCTACTGAAAATTCACTCTAGTATAGTCCATAGTTCAGCATTAATATCCATTACTTTACTTTGTGAGAAATCGCATAATCACAGCTGAGGCTGGATACTGAATGAATGGACGTTGGATTCACTGGAAAGTGTTTTTCATTATCTGTGTAGCTGCTAAGATAATAATGAGCTCTCTGAAATTAAATAATAATCTTAGAACTTGGATAGCCTGAATTGTGCATTTGTTGTACGTACATTGACAAATCTTGGAGCTACATGGGAAAGTAACTCGCTTGCCTCAATCAGGGTAAAGATGTACCCAAATAGAGGTTTTGGATTAGGCTAACAGTAGAGGCTGCACAGTTTAATAGCAGTTCTATCTGATATTTGATGAAATTTAATGCATGAGATAAGCAAGGGAAAGTAATGAGGACTTTCATAAAGTGTCATGAATTTCGGTTTTACAGATGCTGTCTGCTGGAGTATTGGATGTGTCCAAATATCATGCCTGTTTGAGCAAGCTACTTTAGTGGGCATAACAGCAGAAGTTACTTATCTAAATGTGTGATTTCCCTTTCTTGAACGATAATGATGCTAAACTTAAATGATTATACTTGGTTAAAATGTAATTTACTATCTGAAATTTGGCTGAGCTCAGCTTGAAACTAAATGTGCAGTTGGTGGTTTAAAAAAAGTGACAAAAGCTGCTAAAATATTCAGCACTAAGAATATCTTTGACTACTTAGATGCTTCAGGAGCAGTGGCTGAATAGGATAGTCACAGTCGTTTTAATGCACTACAGCCTTCTTCTCTCTCCCATTATGCTGTTTATATCATGCTTGAATGAAAAAATATTTTAGTTCACTTAAAGCCTCATCTCTGCAGCTTTAAGCTAATAGCAGGTAGGAATATTGGATGAACACTTTTGCCTCTGCTTCTGCGTTGAAGTGAGAATGCCACAGGACTGAAAGGATTCAGCCAAATTGCAGAATCGTCCTTGCCCTGCTCTCGAGCAGCCCACACTATTAGCAACTATCTTGGTGGTGTCAGAGATGTCATTAGCTAGTAGTGGGAGATCCATTCAACTATACTAATTATTTCAACAAGTTCTATTTTGAATTATGTAAACACTGGAGATGAAGGAAGTAGTAGATATTCCACAAAGGTTTCTGAATGCAGATCTGTTTCTGCACATTCATGCTTCAATGCTGACTGCAGATGTCTACAGTAAGAATAAAACTATGAATTGGCTACTGCTTAGCCATAGGGATATAATCCAGATATTTCTTCCTCTAGTCTTTCAAACTCTAGTTCATGTAATTCCCTGATCTTCGTGGAAAGAGAAAGGACCGGTTAATCCTTTACTTTGTAACATTGTTATGTGACTATAGATGGGCTGTAATGAAAATTTGTATGAGAGTCTGGACTGCCCTGAAGCTTGAGGATTTTTAGCTTTAGTCTTGTTTTCAGTGGTCATCAGCTCTTGAATTTACAGTAAAAATGTACATGAAAGAAAGAACCTTTAGTTTGAGAAGATTTCAAATGTTGTTCTGTTTAAGTGTAGTTGACATAACTATCATCTCTTAAAAATACTATGTTGTTATTGTAGAGGTCAAAGGTGTGTTTTCTTTATTTTATTTAGATTCTCCCCACTTCTGGAAGAACCTCAAAATCTGAACAACTTCTGCCACGGTTTGGCTTTACAGTGTCAACAAATTACCGTTCCATCAAGAGCAATGAGCTCCACAACACCAGGTCAGTTTGTTTGTTTATTTTTATACCTCACTCCTGCAGAACACTGTCCTCTGTTAGGATGTACAGAATTCTTTGTGTTGATGCAATGGATTTGGCAAGTGACTGATATGCCAGCTGCACTTCATAAGATATGACTGTCTTATAAAACAGAATAAAGGCCATACAGGCAAAAAAAGCTACTTTGGGGGTACCTTATCCTAGCTGAATTACAAAGCCAGTATAACCATACACTGCTTTTAAAAACATTTTTGTAGAATTTATTAAGAAACTCTATATCATGATTGGACATGAATAGGCATCTTAAAACATTTTAATTCTTAATATTTCTATTTAGTCATTAAACTACTATCTGTCTTTGTACATTTGACTTGTTTAAAGAAAGTGCAAATGGTATTCTGTTGTGGTGTTTTTTTTTTTTTTTAGCTCTAAAATCACATTTGCCCACATTGGGCATTCTCTGTAGAGCTTCCTCCTTTAAGGATGTGTAATTAACAGTGGCCTCTGAACCTGCTTTATCCGATACCTGCAGAATGAGTTACCTGATAGAAAGGGAACTATTAGTAGCAGTACCCAGTGTTCAAACTTCCAAAGAAACAGAATGCTGCATATGGAACATGCCTTGACTTCAGTTCTTTTGAGGAGTGAGAGTCCCCAATTCAAATCTGTGCAATGTCCCATATGGTTCACACTTTGTTCACCCACACTTGAAGTATCTATTTCTAGTACCGTTAGTAAAATAACCCTTTACAGGTGGCTTATTTTATGTCTGCTTTGGTTTTGTGCAAACAGCCTATAAAAGCATCAGGGAAAACACTGTAATAGTTCGTGAGCTGTATTTATCTCCTAGATGCTCTATCTCTTAGAAGTGTAATTCAGTGAGGATTTTTGGAGAATTGTTGATTGTAGCATTGAAAACTGGCAATAACTGTTTTTACATTAAATGGAGTCAAGCATAGCTGGGTTTCATACTTGGCCTCTTTTTCTTACAGTACAATTTAGTGCATGCAGTGAATTACCCATACAAAGCATGATGGGGTATTCAGCAGAAAGGCATGTCTTTGTTTTATCTATATCCCAGTGGTGACTAATATGAAATAATCGTACTCTCCTAAAAACGCAGTTAAAATTCCAAGATACTCCAGTTGATTTGGTATCTTTCTAACGTTTCTTATCTTGCATTAGATATAGTCTGTGGAAATAGCCAAAAATGAAATTGGTTCTCACAGAAAGAAAGTAAATTTTCCAATACTCTTATTGCTATGAAGAAACATATTGTAAATATGCATTCATGTTCGCTGTCTTTCCAAATCCAATAAAGGAGAAAAATTCAATATCAGATTACCTGTAAAGGTATTTAGACACTTTAGAAACATTGCTTTCAGTAGGAGTTAGGTGCCTTAATATCTTTAAATTTAGTCCTTAGTGTCCCCCATCATTAGAGTTTGCATGTGAAAACTCTGAGCTGCTTCACCAGCCATGTCAAAACACCTCTGTGGAACATGCAGAGTTGCAGTATTCAAGGGCAACATCACCCATGGGATCCTCATTTTTCTTTCCCTCAGTGAAAGGGAAATGAAGCAGGATTTATTTGGACTTCAGTCTTGCATCCTGCTTGAAGTAAATGCTGTAGACTAAAAGAGGATGAGTGTCTCCTTGTTGCATCTCTTCTGTCCCCTGATCGAGGGAGTCTGAGATGTGTTTTGTGTAGTGTTCTGTCACCTTTTGGCAGTCACTCAAATTTCTGCTTTCAGTGGAGTCACTGTAATAGACTGGTAGGGAATAGAGCGGTAGGAAAGGCTTCCCGTTTCTGTCAGCAGTTAACACTTGATTATTAGAATTTTTTAGAAGATAAAAATTGCTGAAATTTCTTATTGCATCCAGAGTAACAGAGTTCCCTCTTCCCAGTCCTTTTCAAACATGAGTATTTATTCATATGTGACCAATATGTCTTTGCCCCATTGCAATTTTTTTGTTTCTTTTTCTTTCTCCTGGATTTTGTTTTTATGAAGGTGAACTTTATGAGATGAAGAGATAGAAGGGCAGTTTCATCCAGCTTCTAAGTTGAGATTAGAAAGATATAATAAGATGTACTTGTTTCACTTGTAAGACACTGCAATAGTTGAGGCAGTGTCTCTAGTATTCCAAAAGAAAAACTAATTGGATTGGCACTGACAGGAGCAGCTTGTTCCTGTGATGGTTAGCCTGTGGAAGGCAGTTCTTGCATTTATAGCACATAGTTTAAATGGCAGAAGCTTGCCGGAGATGTGTCTGATAGTGTTAGAGTAAGGAGATTTGTGCTCTTGCTTTACTCCTGGGAGTCTTGTGCTTCTTCAGGGAGTAGGTTGCTATATTCAGGTACAGCCAGTGGTTAGGGCAGTTTAAAATAATTTCTAAGCAGGAAACTTTAAACACTGACATTTAATACAGACTGTATTTAAAACCACTCTCTTTCTATTATGTAATTCCAGGATGCTACCTCATTTGAATACCAGTCTGTGTGTCTTATACATAAGATCTGTGAAAATTGCCAGAATGTATTGTAAGTAATCAGTATTTTAGGTCATGGTTGTGGGTTACAACAGAATGGTAGTTGTATTTTTTCATTTTACAAGTTATCTAGCCTATGTGTGTGTATATATAGTTTGTGTATGTACATGCCTATATGCTGTTTACACAGAAGGTAAGTATATTAAAAAAAAAAAAAAAAGAAAAAAGCAAGAGGCAAACTGATAAAGCAGTACTACTCTGTAAATGAACAGTATAGGCCAGCCTACTTCATGGATGGCTTGTTCTGTCAATGAAAAAATTCTGAAATGCTGTAGAAAGCTTCAAGTATTGTGTGCTATGCTAAATTTCTCTGTATTTTTACAAAACGATACGCTAAGTGGAGGAAATACGTATTTCTTTAGAATTGCTTTCCCTTTATACCTAAATTGTCAGAAAGTGCATTGAAAGACCCAATGTGGAACAAGCGAGAATTGTGCATGTTTTATTCAAATATTATCTGAGGAACTTCTTGTGATAGGGTTTGTTCGCAGCACCCATGCACATAAATATTTCCTTACATGATGCAATGAACAGGTCTCCAGTGTAGCAACATTTACTCGCAACAACACTGTAACCTATTAAATTGATCTCGGCTCTTTGAACCCTAAGGGAGCAGGCTCTTGCTAATCTGTAGAGCTATAAAGTAAATGCTGAATCCCAGTAGGGGAAAGTGCTGATGTTTGCTTTGTTTGTTATAAATCGTAAAATCATTAAGGAACTGTTTACATCCTGTTGCCATTGCATGTTCTGAACTGATCCATGTGCATAAAAAGCATTGGACAGAAAAAGAAAAAAGTTATTTGCTCTTACAGGGAATAGTTAACCTATTGTTTTGAGAGAGACTTTTTTTTTTTTTTTAATACTAAACAATACCCAGTGGTGAATTAATGCTCACAGATGTATTTTGGAGTTATTTGGCTCTAACTGTGTAATACTATGGAATTTATCTTCTTTTAACATGGTGGTGTGGTTGAGGATTATGTCTGCTGTGTGCGTACCAGCTCAGTTTCCAAGGATTCCAACCCTTGCAAAGGGTGTTACTCTTCTGAACAGGAGATCACTTCATTTAAAGCATGTGTTGATTTAATACAATATTTCTTAACCAGATCTTTTCAAAGAAAAACAGCATCTATGGGGAAGGGTGGACTAGAAATATTTCTGTAAAGATAAAGATCATGGAGGCATGACGACCCTAGGTTTTCATTTTGTATCCTGAGAAGGGGAGTAAGTCCAGAGATCTCATGTCTTCTCCCTGTTCCCTCTCCTGTCACCCAGATCTTCCAGATTTTGTGCTTTGCTTTTCACTTTGAAATTCAAAGTAATATTGGAATACTTAAATTAAGTAAATTCTATTAAAAAACCAAAACACCGAACCCCCTAAAGTTGTTCATGGAATCACTGGAGTAGAATCATTTCTGTTAGAGAAGAGGGGCAAGTAATATGAATAGATGATACTAATAGATGACGAAGAAAGGAAGATACCTGGAACTTTAAACTGTCCAGTCAGTTTCTAGATGCTACAAACTATTGCTAAATGGTTATTGTTTAGTATCACAGTCTCCCAGTGTTAAAACACATCTGCAGTTTATCCAGTTTCTGCCTTATACTGTTGCAAACAGATGAAGTGCTGCTGTGGAAAGCTGGTCATTGGTTAGAGTGAGAGAGCTTTTCAGCATCCTGGGGATCATGCTGGTTTTCAAAAGCATAACAACGTGTGCCTGCTGCTGAGAAGGAGTTCAAAATACATACAGTTTGCTTACTTGCACCTAGGTGAAATCAGCTCTTTCATATATCTGTAATTACTGAATTAAAATCCCGGTCTGATATGTAATATTTTGGAAATCCCTGTTCAAACTTCTTTCTGCTTTTCAAAAACATTGCTTATTTTTCCAGGTCTTAAGTATCTTGTAAGAGCTGCCTGTTGCTGTAGTCAATTGGAAAGTGATTTTTTTTTCTTTTCTTAATGAACTGAGTGGGAAGAGAGAGAAGCTGTGTGCTGAATGCTGCCAGTTTCTACTTTTGGATCACTTTTCTGTCATTTTGATTCTGAATTTCTTTAATAGGCGTTTGTTTGTTCCTCTTGAGGAATAGCTTGTTCTTCCTCTCTGCAAAGCTGACTCCCCCTGTTTTCTTGTTCTGCTTTGCTCCACTTTTTCATAAATCATTTTCCTTGTATTAGTAAAGACTAAGTATAGAAAATGCCACAAAATGTCTTTCCACTACTGTTTTAAAATTAAAATGCAGTGAAAGGTTATGTTGCAGTCCAGTAACCATCTCTGCACCGACAGTAGATGCCATGAACAGATGAATATTTTGAAGAATGATTGTTCATGTAGCTACTCTAAAATATATTTTGTCAATCTTTTTACAAAAAAGATTTAAGAGAGCTTTCAGTTGAAAACAAAGTAGTAAATGGAATACCAGACGGCTAAAACTTCTGCTTCATACAGAAATGGGTGTGTTTTGGCAGGTGTTTAAGTTCCATTGAAACTCAGTGCATGGATGTTTTTCAGAACTCTGACTGTAGACCGAAGGAATCATATGCATTTGTTCGTTGTGATGACTTTGTCATGATTTTTCCTTTGATTAAAAAAAAATAAATAAAAATAAATTAGCAATTCACTTACAGAAAACCTGAATTAGATGTATGTTTGGTGAATTCACCAGGATTCACTGAATATGGCCCAATAACTTCCAGGATTCATAGGTACGTTATCATAGAATAGTTTGGGTTGGAAGGGACCTTTAAAGGTCATCTAGTCCAACCTCCCCTGCAGTGAGCAGGGACATCTTCAACTAGATCAGGTTGCTCAGAGCCCCATCCAACCTGACCTTGAATGTTTCCAGGGATGAGGCATCTACTACCTTTCTGGGAAACCTGTGCCAATGTTTTGCCACCCTCCTTGTAAAAAATTTCTTCCTTCTATCTAGTCTAAATCTGCCCTCCTTCAGGTTAAAGCCATTACCCCTTGTCCTATCCAACGGGCCCTGCTAAGAAGTCTGTCCCTGTCTTTCTTATAAGCCCCCTTTAAGTACTGAAAGGCCGCAATAAGGTCTCCCCAGAGCTTTCTCTTCTCCAGGCTGAACAACCCCAACTCTCTCAGCCTGTCTCCATAGGAGAGGTGCTCCTTCCCTCTGATCATTTTTGTGGCTTTCCTCTGGAACCAGTCCAACAGGTGCATGTCTTTCATGTGCTGAGGACTCCAGAGTTGGATGTAGTACTCCAGGTGGGATCTTGTGAGAGTGGAGTAGAGGGGCAGAATCACCTCCCTCTTTTGATGCAGCTCAGGATATGATATATGGTTAGCTTTCTGGGCTGTGAGCACGCATTGCTGGCTCATGTCCAGCTTTTCATCCACCAGTACCCCCAAGCCCTTCTTGGCAGGGCTGCTCTCAATCCCTTCATCCCCCAGCCTCTATTGATACCAGGGGTTGCCCCAGCCTAGGTGCAGGACCCTGCATTTGGCCTTGTTGAACGTCATGAGGTTCACACAGGCCCACTTCTCGAGCCTGTCCAGGTCCCTCTGGATGGCATCCCGTCCTTGAGGTGTGTCGACTGCACCAGTCAACTTGGTGTTGTCAGCAAACTTGCTGAGGGTGCACCTGACCCCACTGTCTGTGTCATTGATGAAGATATTAAACAGTACCGGTCCCAATACAGACCCCCAAGGGACACCACTTGCCACCGATCTCCCTCTGGACATTGAGCCATTGATCGCTACCCTCTGGATGTGACTATCCGACCAATTAATTCTTCCTCCACCAAACAGTCCACCCATCAAATCCATACCTCTCTAATTTAGAGAAGAGGATGTTGTGAGGGACCATGTCAAAGGCCTTACAGAAGTCCAGATAGATGACATCTGTAGCTCGTCCCTTGTCCGCTGATGTAGTCACTCCATCATAGAAGGCCGCTAGGTTGGGTCAGGCAGGACTTGCTCTTGGTGACGCCGTGCCAGCTGTCTTGAATCACCTCCCTGTCCTCCACGTGCCTTTGCATAGCTTCAAGGAGGATCTGTTGCATGATCTTCCCAGGCACAGAGGTGAGGCTGACAGGTCGGTAGTTCCCAGAGTCCTCCTTTCTCCCCTTTTTAAAAATGGGTGTAATGTTTCCCTTTTTCCAGTCACTGCTAATAATTACAAATTAATAGTTATCTGTTAATTGGTGTATTATCTATTTCTGTGTATCTGTGTGACAGAGTACTGCAGCTCTTTAAGATACTAAAAAGGAAAAAAATAAATCTATATGCTTAGCCTTAATGGGATGTGTAAAAGAAGCATTCTTCCCCCACTGCATCCCCTGCTTTTTTTTAACTTTCAATACAAAGTGTGACTCAGATGTGCAGCTCAGATTTTGACCTCTTGATACTCCTTAAAGAAGTCCAAAATAGCCTCAGTCTGATATAAATCTTACTTTTGCCCTTATGAAATATAAAAAGTTGCTGTTTATAGACTCTCTTTCTGTCTCTCTGTATATTTCTCATAATAGATTAAGCCTGACATCCTTTATCTAGGTGTTTCTAGGTAAAATCCCAATAATTCACGAGCATGAATGAAAAATTTGCATCCAAAATGTGTTCTGTCACTGGGGATTTACTATACAAGACACACAAATAATGAACAAAATGTTCTATGCATGCATTAGATAAGAAAGCATTATCTTGTTTACTTGCTAGTAATTGAAGTTTGTAAATACATTCAGCTACTTCCTTAAGTGATTTACACCATTTACCATTAAAATTGATAATCAAATCATTAGTGTGTCATGGTCCTGCTGTCATATGTGAGTTTACACTTGTGGACGTTCATGGAGGTCTGTCTTTTTGTGTGGTAACTCTTCAGGTTTTAAGTAAATAAAGAAGGACAACACAAGTCACCTAGCCAGTGTGTTGTGGAAGTAGTTACTACTTTTTGCAGAATCAGGTTAACTGAAGAAATCAACTCTGGAGAATATTTTTTTTGACATAACTTTGTGGTGCTTTAACATGCCGTATTCATGCAAACTTTAATCTATGCATACATAAAAAATTCCTATCTCTTCAAACAGATACTGTGCTTGAAAATTACTGTTGTATTGCTTTGTCCTTTCAGGAATCACTTGTTAATATCGACCACCAGATATTTTTGTCTGGAAATTTGTCTTTCAAAATAACTGTTTTGTTCATCTGTGTAGCCAAAGCACAGGTCTTACTTTTTGAGCAGTAGTGCTTTAACAGCTAAATTAGCTCTCTGGGAATAAATCTTGAAAGGTTTTTTTTCTTTCAATATGGTTTATAGACCTTGTAAAGATTCTTCAGAATGGCTTTTTTTTAATTAGAGGTGCAAATTTTTTCTCATTTTAAGTATATAATTTATCCTCAGTGTTCACTTAGACACTTAAAACATGAACATTGGCAAATACCAATCAAATTTATTGTCCATTGACAAAACACAGTATTTCACTGCCCTTTTAGAGTTATCAGAATTTTTACTCTGATTAGTTACCAAGATGGCATGGTTACACTTTCACTGGAGTCTAGTGAACAAGCACAGCTAAATTTAATTTAAATCAATGTGGCAATATAAATTGAATAAATTAACCACACAGTCATGCTTAACACCTTCAGGATCATTACTTAAATGGCTTTTGGCTCCCCAGCTAGTGTGCTTTGGTATATCCTGAAAAAAACCCAGTTTACTAATAGAAAAAACCTGCTCTGAGCAGCTCTCCTGCTATGAGAGAGCTGGGCTTTTAATGCAGAAGTATTCTGTAAACCATTTTCCATGCCTTAATTTTTTCTGTATGCCAATGGCTGTATATTCAGTGTATGTAAACTAAGACTGTGCTGAATTTTGCTAGGTATCAGGATGTAACTGGTTCTGGGTAAGCATCTGCTTGTGCATGAGTGCAGGACAAATTGTTCAAAAGGACAGGTCCGGGCTGAAAGAATCATCCTCAGTGAAATATCATTTATTCCCAGTGGTATCTTTTCAATGGAATTAGCCCGTGTTGATGTTTAGTGTGCATAAAGGTGTTGAGTGTGGAAGGGGCAACAAATACTTCTCTGTTAGCTGTTGGGGAAGTTGGGGGTTTGATTTTGCGTCTAAGGCCAACAAAAAAAAAAAAGTTGTACTCTACCAATATTCAGGTATTTTAAATACTTTTTAAATATCGGGTGTAAAGCTAAACATACAGAAATGGATAACTTGCATACAAGAACATTAATATAATTGGCTAAACAGATTTTTAAATCTTCTAAAACAGATTTCAGAATGCTATAAAATAAAGCTAATGCCATATTTTCTGTTTTAAGCAGATATACATATACTTTCAATAGGTAGATATATATATATTTTGAGTGACCTTAGGAATGGCAACAGAGGATTGCATTCTATAGAGTGAAAATATGGTGTTATAACTCATGTCAGCAATCACAGTTCTAAGAAAAAAGTTTCCAGACAAATGGTTAATGGTTTTGATGATAGAAATCTTGCTCAATAAAGATAATTGTTGAGGAATATAATTAGGCTTCTGTGGTATGTGACAATCTGTTAAAAATAACGCTATCCAAAATTATTACAGCATTAAATGAAATAGGCAAACAGATCTCAGAAAGCATTGTGCACAGGGAAAATTGTTATCCCCTGAAGGTTTTCCTAGTAGATTTCTGTAGGAATTTATTATTGGTTTAACATTATTCGGTATTTTTATCAGTTATCTAGAGGAAAAGAAATATTAATTCTGGTAAAGCTAAGATCAGTTACACTGGAATAAATTTAGTTATATAAGGTTATGTAATCCCACTTGATAAAGTCAATTATTTTGAAAAATACGCATTTTATTCAAATAAAAGTAACAAAGTATGTAGCATTCACGAAGAGGAGAATCCTAGAATATTGATTAGAAGAGACCTCTAGAGGTCCAGTAGGGCTGTTGCCAACACCAGATCAGGTTAGGCATGGTGCTCTCTAGATGAGCCTGGAAAACATTGGGGGCTGGAGATTTGCAGAGTTTCCCTGGGCATCTTGCTGGAGTACCACACTGTCTTCCTAGTGAGAAGCCTGAGTCTCCCAAGTTAGAATTTGTGGCATTGAGCCCTTCACTGTCATCTAAGAGCACTGAGAAAAATGTGTCTGCACGATCTTTGTAGCTTCGCTCCAGGTAGGTGCAGGCGGCTCTTAAACCAGTGCCTTAAGTCATCTTCTCACCAAACTCTGCTTCCTCAGCTTCCCCTCGTAGGTCGTGTGCTCTGTGTCTTGATAGTCCTCTCTCGATAGCTCTCCACTACCAGTTTTTCACTGTATCTCTGTACACAGGAATCCTTGATTACTACTTGTTAAGTCACAATAAACACCACGAGTCACGAAAAGGGAAGCTAATACTCTGCGGTAGCTAATAAAGCACACAGGCTTTTTTACGACATGGGAGCTGAATGCTGCAAGTAATGCTTCTGCTTTGGTGGCCAGATCCAGTGTTTGGGATGGAGTAGAGAGAAGGTTTAGATTAATCAGGAATGAATATGTCTTAGTTCCCTTTTCAACACAGAGAAGAGACCTGCTTAGGGTCAAGCAAAACTTTTCCTTCAGCCTCCATTTAGACTAAGTGAAGAAAGCTCTTCTTGGAGTACTGGTTCTAATTCTGATAGCGACACTTCAGAAAGGGCTTTGAAGAAGAGTTTACAGAAATAATACAAGGTCTGGAAAATATTCCTTGTTGACAGAAGCTTCAGGAATTCAGTCTGTTTTCTTTTGCTGAAGGTTAAGAGAGAATGTGATTGATGATTCTTTTTTTATATATATAGATGAGTGGCTATGTGCAAAAGATTTCTGGTATATAAGATGCTTACTCCTAACAGGAAGATTTAATGATATCTTGTGGATGGAAGCTGAAGCTAGACAAATTCAGATTAGAAATGGGGCTCCTTTTTTCAACAGTGTTGGTAATTAACCATTGGAATATGCTGGATAACGAGGGCCTAATTCCTCATGTGGCTCATCCTTACAAGCTGTAAATCCCAACAGCCACCTGGAAGTTGCTTTGATTGGCACTAAATATATGACAAAATATTCATGTGTTTTTACTGAATAGAAGTCTGCCATCACTCTGAGTAAGTCTGGAAAGCCTCCAAACTTAGAAGTTTGGATTCCAGTCTCCCAGGAAATATTTAACCAACTCTGCTTCTACTACATTGTTGCCTGTAATCCTAAAATCATTGTGCTTGCCGGAAGCTTACGCAATGGGAACATCCTGTGTTGCCTTAGAAAAGCTTGGCATCACTTGATGCAAACTCTTTAGTGTAAACTGTAAAGCCATCCCTAGGTATAGGAATTTGCTCTGGGAACAAAAATATTGTGTAATTCCAAATCAAGTCAGGATCTGAAGCAGTTTGACTAAAGAAATGACCCTGCCCTATCTAATTTCAGCTGGTGCCACGTGTCATCCTGTGCTCCAGTTCCACACAGCACAGGGCCTAGATATTTTCTTCTTTTTGGGGGCATCACTACCGTCTTTGAAGTTCCTACCTATACAGCTGGACTGTCACATAGTCCAAGGAATACTATGTATGTGCCAAGTTTGAGAAATCCTGATGCCTCAGTGGGTGTGGTGACCGGTCCTGGCTAAGTGCAGTGTCTGCATCCACTCTTCATGCTCCTTTTTTCCTTTTTCTTCTCCGCACTCCCCCTGCCTCCCCACCTGTCCCAGCATTTAAATTTCATTCTTAGTCTTGGCATATTCAGTAATCTGTTTCATCTTCTAGAAACATTATTTGCTTCAGTGTACTGTCTAACATGCTGTTTGGGGCGCAGTTTGGGGTGTTGTTTTTTTAAAAAGACCTGATTAATATCTCTCAGAGGCTATAAAGTAAAGTTTGGGCTCTCCGGGTGCTTCTTTGCCATATTCTATTTGGTAGGTGAGTTGCTGTCCATCCTCATGTTTTGATTTGGAGAATCACTTTTGCAGTATCCAGATAAAGAAAAAAAATAAATCCTTTTCCGATGTCATTATTAGCAGGATTCTTTATCTCTGAAAACACAAGTAGTGTGGAAGATGCTTGTGGTTCCCTGCATCGCTGCAAACTCGCTTTACTTCCTGAATGATTTTACTCATCAGATAGCCGTTTCACTTCAATCGCTTCCTAAATGATTCGGTGTCAACACTCACTGCTGCATGTCTGTCTGTCTTAGTAGGGGGAGAAGGCAGGACAGAGTCACCTCTAGGGTAGGAGAGCAGGCAGGAGCCTGTCAGCAGGGAAACTGCGTGATTTAAAAAGCCACCAAGGGGAGGGTTACATTTTGAGAAATGACTTTTTCAATGGCAGTGCCAGAGTAAGCAGCTCTAGTGACTGCCTGCCTGTCCTCGCTCTTCTCATTGACTGCTCAGTCCTACCAGGTATATTTATTTTTGTGGCTGCAGGATAAAACAGATTTGGGAACTGATCCAGGCTCAGCTGTTCCCAAGAAAAAAGAGTTGTTTTTAGCCTGGATTGGTTCCTCATTGTGGTTTACTACCTAGCCACACAATCAATGGTATGGGCAAGATGAAGAAGGAAGAGGGAAGAGAAAAGTGTGTTTAACTCATGTACTACCTTAGAAAGAAACAATCATGAGTAACTCTTGAGCAGCCTCATGGTCAACCTCCAGAACTGTGGGATTACCTAGCCCTGGGTAAAGATGGAGAGAAATACTAGGGACTTCTTCGCACATCTTCACTTTATTGGTCATTTCTGTTTTCCAAATGTTAAGAGTTTCCAGTTCTATCCATGCAGAATTTGGAGGCTCAGTGAACATTTTTGTTTTTCAGCTCTGTAGCTGAAAGAGATGACCAACAAGGTCATATCCTCTGTCACACAGTGTACCACTTTTCAAGTGGTATTTCAGCATCTGACTGCCAGATATTCTTTCACATTCATTAATATATATGCAACACAAAGCAGTTAGAACTACGTGAAATATGCTTTGTTGAAAGATCATGCAATTAGTATTTTCCTATGTGAATTTACAACATTTATGTTTTTTGTGACAATCTGTTCTAAAATGTTACATTATACAGAAAGTTAGATAAGACACCGTGAACAAAAGCTTCTTTAGTTTCTTCGTTCATTAGATTAGCTTCATGAATGTTGATAATATTGAATACCCTAAAAAAGGCATATTTGCCAACTCTTAATTTTTTTCCACCCCCATACCGCCTCTAATTTTGTCTCTAGCAGCCCAGATGTGTTTCTGCAGAATAAGTGTTTCTGCAGTGATAATTATAACACTTATAACAGGTAATTTGCAGATTAGGTAACTCACAGAAAGCGGGACTATTTTGTAGCACCTTAATTTTGAAGCTGGTGACAATTACAAAACTTCATTACAAAGTCTGAAATCTTACAATGTGTGCAATATCTTAATCTAGAAATTAAGTACTGCTTTGTAGCATTTAGCAAATGAAGGTCTAAAGGGACCTCAAGGTATGATTTAATTTGAGGGGGAGGGGCAGACTTGACTTCAGGCAATGATGTGCACGTTGTGGGGTGGATCCAAGTTCTGCTGAACCAACAAAACTCCTGGTTTAAACCTGCCTCAGGGCATATAAAAAAAAAAATACCTCTAAGAAGAAGAGACAAATGCCTGTCTTAAAAGCTAACAATACAGTAAGTTCCACAGTCCCCCTTGATGACCTGTTTCCATGTGTGTTTATACTTAGAAACATACAGTTCCTGTTCATTATATTTCTACTAGTTGTATCTCTTTCTGTTTAACATTACAAATCTTGCATATCTAAACTGCAAACTCTGACAATTTTGTTCGAAGTTTCAATGTGGTCTGAAACAGATTAATACAAAAGATCTTAGTTTGGACTGTTGCTCACTGCGGGGGAGGATTTTGAAATCATATAATCCCTAGATAATGCTTTTTTTTTTCTTTTGTGGGTTTTATTTATTAATTTTCTTAGTTGTGACAAAGCTGAGCAGGTGTCTGAGGTCCTAGGATAATGCCTAATTTTGGTGAGGGCTGTAGTTCTTGGGGCTGTGATGTGTGGTCTTGGTGTTGTCAACCTCAATGTCTGTTCCAGAGTCGTCTCCCCTACCGGTGCTGGCCTCTGGCTGGGAATTCTGGCAGAGAGGAAGGTGACCCGAGATGGGTTGACAAAACTCCCATTCATTAAATATGGGATATTTTGAGTTTAAAGTTTTTGATTTAACACTTTGGCATTTTCTATCAAAACAAAGCACTGAGCTATTTTAGTATTTCTGAATTACTACCCAAAGCGTCCTTTGTTACGAATTGTAGTTAATGGCTGATCTGATGACATGAGAACTCGTGACTGCTGCCATGCTATTTCCCTCCCCCTCACTTGTTCCATGTTCTTTTCCTAGGATAGTATTTGCTGCTGTTTCTTTCCAATCTTCTCTTTACTAGATTGTAAAAATCCATTTCTTTAACCTTTTCTCACAGATGACCCTTCCAAACCTCTTCATATTTTCAGTTTTCTCTTAGATTCTTAAGGTGCCACCTGGAATTGACAGGAAAACTTCTGTTGTATAAAATTTAAATTATGCAAGTAATTATTGTTTATTAGTCTCTCATTGGTTAATAACTCTCAATTTGCAGACATAGTCACTCTCAAGCATCTGGATTATGGATTAACCATAATGGTTCTGTGCCCCTCAATACCTGACTGTAAGACATTGCCATGGCATGAGTGATGTGGATGACAGCTGCTCACACGTGGCTTCCTCTGTGTACGGCTGTTTAAGGCGGCATCTGTGCTCTGTAGAAAGGAGTTTACAGGTTCTTCAAAATTGAATGTCCGTATCGCCCACTTATAGAAGTTTCATATTGTCTGTATGCTTGATTCTCCCTACAATCGGGTATTGGAGAACGATCTGGCACGAGCAGGAAGTTCATGAAGGATTACTGATCTGGGGCGTGGTACAGGTAAAAAGGTGTTTTCTGTAAGTATGGAGACCTGTGAGTTATTGTGTATGCTCTGTGTTGTGTGACTCGCATCACTTGCTAATCAGAGGGGGGGAAAAAAGATATGTTAACCATTTCAGGAAATGGTCAGCTCTGACTCAGGAACGGCATTAGCGATCCTTTGTCTTGTAGAACGTGCAGCCTGTTTGCTGTCTGCATTTAGGCAGATCTCCTTGTTCAGGATAGAGGGAGTTGAGTCTTGGTAGCGATGCCAGCACTGTATTTCTAGAGAAGCTAATTAATAGGAAGAAGCATAGCAGAACCTCTGCTTAAAAAAAAGAAAAAAGGGGGAAAAAAAAAAAAAAAGGCATAAACCATTATGAGAAATACAGCTACTCTGTATTTTGAGACAGTACTCTTTTGAGTCAGTACCCTGCAATAAAGGCCAGCGCACAATACACACGCTTTAGGCTGCAGGAAGAAAACAGACATCAGCTATCTTTCACAGCTTCCCCTGAGGTGCTTATAGCTGTTCCTCTAGCCTTGAAGCGTATCTTTAGTGACTTAAAGTGAATACAGCTCATTCAGATATCCCAAACTGAGCTTTCAGTAGCTGCTGTGGGTGCCGAGAGCACTCTTACATTGCTCAAAAGCAGCCTCAGATCCTGATGAATATCCTTTTCCTGTATCGAAACATTCAGCAGTTGCCCTAGACATTTTTTTGTGGACAAATTTACAAGTAAGCATAAGCTAAGACAGGAAAATCCTGAAATAGCCACTGAGTGCTTTGTCTTTTCTGTTCAGCTATTCTGTAGAGAGTAGAAGAAGAGAGAGGAACTCAAAACATAGTTCTTCTATATGAAATACTACATCAGCTTTCCCCTATGTTATTTCTGTGCCTTCAGCAGTGTTTTACCTTTCCAAACTGGTACATTAGGACATGCCTTCCATGCAGTCTGTTTGGACACATTTGAGGGGTCTACTTGCCCTCCCTTACCAAACATGCCAAGTGCTCTTGTGAGCACTTCTTAATCCATTACCATCCAAGGAATCTGTGACAGATCACAAATAATGTTTTGATTTCGATTAGCTGATTAGGAGTACCTATAGACTTGTGGAGGCACCATTAATTTCTCTGGCAGGGAGACACTTGGGGTGCAGATCTGTCTGTACGTGGAATTTAATAGTATAGTTCTTTCACTAATAGTAAGAAACTCCCCAACCAATCAACTGAATAATGAAACAAAACCAGTGTTTGCAAGTAGAGGAGGATTAGGAAGAAAGATATTGACACAGTGACTTGAAAGCAACATAGAGAAGGGAAAATGAGGTAGAGTGGAGACCTTAAAAGCTGTGGAGGGGGGAAGAGGTAAACACTGGACTTGGCTTAAAAGAATAAAGAACAGGGACATAAGAAAAAAGGTATGGAGAGAAGACATATGCAGAAACATAAAAATACATGAGAGTGAGCGTATCTAAAGTGCGAGTAAGGAAAAGAAATTTTTTAAAAGAACTTCCTGGGGAAATAGCTTCCCTTCCGCTTGGCACTGGTCCTCATTGTCACAAGGGAACGAAGACCAGCTTCTCTGGTGCTCTGCATGCCTAGCTGCTGAAATGGAGATTTGTTTCAAAGCTGGCTAACGCTTTACAGCTAGTCACTACTTTATGGCGCTGAAAACATTCCCACTGATGGGATTTTAAGGTATTTAGCTGCCACTAGTTTCTAAGTGTTATGTTACTGAGGTAGCTCAGTGGATGTAGACTGGAAGAACAAATTCCCTTAATTGCTTGTTAAAGGGGTACCTGGATTACTCCTGTTATGTTTTGTATTTTCTTACCTCTGGGAAGTGTTTCTGGAAGCAGTAAAAACCTTTCACTTTCAGGATGAATAGTCTTTTCTGTGTAACTTTATCCAGAACCAAACTCTGGGAGCATACCCTCTCTAAAAGCGCTAGCAGCTCCCTTCCTCCCTTCACCACCACGTGCTGGCTGGTGCAGCTTGCCTGCTTTGGTTTGGAAGAGTAAGGGATCAGAGGTGGAGGAGGCTGCATGTACTATGCACAGTAGTTTATGCAATAGAATAGGTTGCAAGTCCATGCAAAGTGGAGTAGAATTCTGAAATTGTAGCATGGATTAGCTTTAGCTTAACTATGTTTAACTTCATTATAGCTGGTTACTGGTCTCCCCTGCTGTGTCATCGTCCATCCCGTCCCCTTCTGTGTGTGTTGTCCTCCCCCCAATACGATGTCGCAGTTTAATTGTACCATAGAATAAAAAAATACAGACTTTAAAAGAAAAAAAACCCAAACCCCAAATGCCCCTCCAAAACGGCCCCTCCAAACACATCCTATGTTGAACCTTTCTGGTGCATGTATTTAATATCCTTGTGAAAGGGATATTTTGATGGTACAGGAATGCACTGGTGTTTTACAATCAAAAATCATGTGAGAACACTGTGTATGTGTGTGTCTCTATAAAAAAAAAAAAAAACAAACCTGCAAATAGGGTTTGAGGGCTTTAGTAGCAGCTTTCACTCATTGTAAATTGTACATTGTTTTCCTGTTCAGCATTAATGTTCTTCGATGGCAAGGACGGTATTTCCGTTACTTTATACATGTGGCTGCATAACATACAGAGATAAGCTGTCTGTGCAATCTATAGATTCCATATGAAAAAAAGAGACTCTTCTGGAGAGGGGTTGGGCCAGGAGATATGTACTCTCTTCCTAGGACATGCCACCCAATGTTACATCTGAAGTAAATAATCCTGTTGTCTACCACCTTCTTTGTACCGTTCAAGGTCTCCAGTGATGCCTTCTGCAATCCTGTAAAGAGCCAGGAGGTGGGCAAGGTCTCTTTAATTAGTACACATGATGTTTTTATTTAACCATCCATCTAAGTTGCAGAGTGACTGTGTCACAAGAATTGCACAAAGCTTTTCTTAACTGTAGGCGGTTGTTCATTTATTAATGTAAACACCATGTGCCTTGGATGTGTGAGCCCTAAAAATAAACTTGCAGAGTTAAAAATAGATATCTTGGAGTACTGAGATGCTGCTTAATCAGAACCAGCTGCAAGCTGTCTAGAAAATGTAAGTTATATGGAGCCAGATGGCTTTTGCCCTTTTTGCTTTAGACAGCATGTAATTTGGGTAACTACAGCTACAGTAATGTATTTTCCCAGTCAAACTGTTTGATAAACATATTTGTTTCGAGCAGACACTTCCAATTAGAGAACCAGGAAAATGTTAATTTATTTTAATATTTCTCTATGTGGGTAAGCCAAAGGAAGGTTACATAATACCAAAAGGCACGCACAATAACTGCTCACAGCTGGATTCGGCAGGAACCAGATTATAACTATGCATCGTTGTACAACGGGGCTCTCGCTCTGGGAACAATCCCACAGAAAGCAAGGGACGAATGATTTAAATGAAATTAATGGCATTGGTGATCAGTGGGACTTGCGTGGAGTAAGTTTGTAGGGGTGAAGCATTTACACAAAATATAGGAAGCGTGTCAGAATGATACCTGGCAAGTCTACGTGAAAACAACAGCCCATATGATTTCAGGAGGGGTTCCTTGCAACACTTTTGCTTAACTGATGGTGTTAAAACCAAAACCTGTTCTGAGGCTTGGCAGTTCCCACAATTCACCAGCCTGCTGTTGGGGACCTGTGTGCAGACCGTATTTAGGATTCTCAGTGACTAGTCTAGGAAGTGGGAAACTGAAGCTCAAGCCTACTTTACTAGATTTGGAACCACCTGGGATGGGGAATTCTGCTTTGAGAGGCTTGGAGGCGAATATCTCAACCTGCAGTATCATCCTAACTCTATTTTACAAGGTCTGCTGATCTACATCTGGAGGAGCGTAGTGTGAAATTGCACAGCCTCCAGACCATTCCAGCTGTGTGCGTATATATAAATTGCTATTCAATCTAGTACTTACCTAACTAGACTCGTGTTACAATCATATGAAAACCTGGGGGAATGTATTTGAGGAAGTAGCCTCTTTCAGGAACTGTCGTAACAAAAGCCAAGCTGTACAAACCTGAAAAGCAGTGATCAAGTTTTCAAGCAGTGCTATCAGATGAAGACTGTTATGCAGAAGATCCAGAAATGAGTCTTGGTTTAAGCAAAGGCTTTTGGTTTCGAAAACCAGGATTGATTAAGGTGCCTACTTTACAGACAGATGATACAAATTACATACAGCTGGCATGAAGCAGGCATATTGAATGATTGTCTCCACATCCTTTTCCCATCAGTGTTTACATTTTCTATAACTGGATTTAGTTAAGATCTTGATGTTCTATTGATGTTTCAGCTTCTTTTTAGCTTAAGCACTACTTGCTTTAATGAAATGAATAATTAAGTTTTCTGAGTGAAATACCTTTCTGTCCATAAAATTTTCTTTATGTTCAATAAGAATTTTTCTTTCTCTGCTTCATCCAGTCTCCCAGAATTCCTCAACTTCAATGTCTACCATGCAAATTGTCATCATCATATAAATTTAAGCCTCCTATGAGAAACTGCACAAAAATTCCAGCCTGTCTCTGAAGGCTAGCTATCTGAATTAGCTCAGTGATGGGTGGGTAAGATAATTTTTTTTTTTTTCTATATGCTTATATTTCAATGTATCTACAATGCAAAGCTGCCTGAAATTGGTAGTGTGGCATTCTCTCCTCAACTCTTAATTCTTTTGCACCTGTCATGCTCATGAGTCATGAGATTTTTTTGAACTGCAGGAAGTAGATTAATCAGTCTCTTTGTGGCCTGTAATTTTTTTATACTAATTGATGCCAAGCAGAGTTTTAGGTTACAAGATTTTTTGGAAGCATTTCAGTATGAAAATAACTTTCAAAAGTGCTTTGAAAATGCGTTAATTTACATTTTTTTTTTTTAAAATTGCACTTGTTTGGTCTGCTTGATCATTGACTGAAACAACTAGTGATTTAAGAACTTGCAAATCTGTCCTTGCCTGAACATGATTGCATGTTCAATTTACAAGAGGATCTTAAAATAGTAACACTTGTAGTCAGGTTCTAAGATGTTTTAGGTTGAAATCAAATTGTAGGAATTTACTAGTTTTTGACAGCAGAAGTGATAAAGCTGTGCAGATGAATTTTTAAGTAGCTGTATACATGACATGCAGTCTTAAACTGATGAGTGTCTGGATTTAGATCATCCCAGCTGTAGGAAAAGCTCTGTGATGATTTGATTGCTCCAGGCTTTCTCACTTAAATGTTTTGTCAGTGACCTAAAAATGGTTCCCAGCCTATTTACCATAGGATAATTATGACCCACTCCTGAACAGAAGAGCAAGAAAGGAAGAGGAAATGAGATCCCTTGAGCTCTTTGGTTGAGATTTCAGCACTTCCTTTATTAAGAATCTGGTAGAGGAGAGAAATAATGCATTGCATATCTACTCCTTATCTTGCTTCTCCATTTATGTGATGAGATTAAGATTAGACATAGAATTAGCTTTACAGTGATTGTGCTGTTCAGCAGATCTGAATGAGTACAAGCAAAGAAGTATGCTGTACCAGCAAAGAGATCTGCGCCACAGGAGCTGGTTACTTTCAAGGGAAGGAAGAGCAAAAAGGGATGATTTTGACCGGATTTAGAGCAAATAGTTCTGAATAGTGGTTGTACTCAAAAATTCAAGTCACTTCCTTCTCAATCACAACATGAAGTATCTACGTGTTTCACTTAAAAGACATCACAAGAAACAACTCCTCCTTCCAATGTTTATAGCATGCATTTTTGCTGGAGCAACTCAATTTCGTTAAAGTTCAGAAATAACTTTTGATTCAACTGTTTCTCAGTTTTTTGAAACCTATTTAGTTTTTGCTTAAATCCAGGTCTAACACTGATCGCGTTAAGGTGTTGGCTGAGGTGCATTCAGCAGGAAGCTGTGCTAGAAGAGGCTGCTCCCTCTTACCAGTCTTCAACTCAGCGTTTGTTTCTCTGCCAGAGATCTCCCAGCGTAGCGGTACGAAAAGTGCCTCCTCTGAATGCACTCTGGTCTGTTACAGCAATCAGACTGCTAGCAATAGTTTAAATGTTAGGGCTTTGCTAATCTGGTACATTTTCACTGAAATACCCTTGGAAGCGTTTGCAGGAGCAGCTCAACGGGAGCCTTTTAGGGGAGGGAAGTTGTGAAAGGCCATGCTGATGCACAAGTGAAGACAGGCTAGGAGGAGGCAATGTCGCCCTAGCTTGTGGGATTTCTTGTTAACTGAATCAAATGAACTTATTACCAAATTTAAGAAATTATGGACTTGCTTACTGAGAAATACTCAGTATCTCCAAGTATTTAGTTACCCGTTCAGGATTCTTCCTCATTCCGTTGTAGCAGAGCCCAACCTTTCTTAGTGTTTTTAGGTGAGTGTTTTTCAGACATGGCTTCAACAGAGTAAAGGGAGCTGAAGCTGAGAGAGCTGGCCCTTAGGTGTCCAGCAGTCCGGTCGTGTCCGTAGACCTCCATGTTTAGATCAGCCTTATGTCTTGGTATTTCCTGTAAGCGATGGATTATTTTAGAATATTTTACTACCTGCTTGAGTTTGTACGTGAAAGTAAATTAGCATATTTCTTTGTAATGTTTAAGATTGGGTTATGAGTGTATCTATATAGATAAGGGTTAAACACTGAAAATAGCAAAATCACCACAGATATCACGTAGTGCAATACTTCTTTTTAGATTTTAAGAATAAAAACCTATGTTGTTCTAGAAAATGCCAAATTTCTTTCCTATGTAAAAATAAATATTCACATATACGAAAATGCTTGTTTATTATGACTGTTTCTAGACTTGGCTGGAAATCTCTCTCTGTGATTACTTTTAGTATTAGTCTAAAAATACATCCTTGTCCCCATTTTAACACCACCACCAGAAAAGAGAAATTGTTTTATTAAAGAAAATTTTTCCAAATTTAATAATTTAAATACAAATGCCCCATTTTGAAACAAAATTAAGCAGGAAAAAAGAGAAAGCTGTAATAGAGGCTAATACTTTTTATAGAGGGCCTTACATACATTATATCATGTGCTCTTAAAACTATCCAGGTTTTTCTGCATGATAGCATTTTCAAGATCTTTGGGCTTGTATACACAAGGACACTCAAAAAATTAATCTGCACTAACTAGAGTTGAAGTGGATTAGTTAAATTGCATTAAATCCTTGTTCAGAATGCTTTCAAAATTAGTTTCCTTAATTTAATTTATATTAATTTATTTTGGAAGTGAACTAAGCTGCATGGAATTAATTTAATCCTGAATGAGTATCCATAATAGAGTTGAACTAGTTTAACCACTCTTCTTTAAAAGTAAATCTGGATTTTTTCATATATTTTTATTTTCCTCTGAATTTCTTCCCCATTTAAGATGAAATTTCTAAAAATGCTATTATACATGGGTGTTTTGGGTTTGGGTTGTTTGGGTTTTTTTGGTTGCTTTAAACTATGTTACCGTAAGCAAAACTATTTGCTTACCCAAGTTTGACTCTTACTCGTGTCTGAGGAAATCCACACTAACTGAAACCAGTAAAATTACCCTGTCGTAGCATCACTACAAAATCATCCTAAGCCACTTGAACTGATTATTTGTGATTCATAATCTGAATAAATTGTAGAACAGCCTGTAAGTACAATTAAGAGCTGCCAAGTCTTTCCATCTTTTGGCAATTGGAAATTAAGCCAAAGTGCTCCCCAAATAAAGCATTTTTCACTGTCTGTATAGACATGGCAGAGCACTGGGAATATCTGGGTTTGCCTGAGGTGGTTGTTTCATTGCGACTGTGTGAGATCTGGCTCCTTCTTTTCAATTTCCCAAAAAGAGCTTCATCTGAATTCCACAGTCCTCCCCTGTGTGCTTTTATCGACCATTATTTTCCAGTTCCTTTAAAGCGATTTGCATTTTCCTTGGAGATGTATCTTTGCGACTGAGACTACAACCATGACATTTGTGAAACACTGAAGAGCTGGATCCTCTTGTTTTCCCCTACCCTTGTAGCTGAACACAGAGTAGTTTCATAACCTCTCTTAAAGTTGATTGTTCTATTTGAAAATCACTATCAGACCTTGTATACTACCCTCTTCCTGAATGTCAGCTATACTTTATGATTACTTGAGCAGTTTGTGCCACTCGTGCCTTGAAAGGTGTAGGCATTGCAGCTCTTCCACATTACTATTCCTTTTGGTAGTAGATGTGGTAGAAGAAGGTCCAAAAGAAGAGGAGGTGGCAGAAGAGGATCTTTCCCTGTTGGAAGTTGTCCCCTCTCAGACATATTTAGTTTTCCAGGTAGCTGTATTTTAAACTAGAATTGTGAGATATGTTGGGTTTGTTTGTTTGCGTTTGACAAAAGCCAATGTTTCTGTCAAACAGTTTCCAAAACCCTGATCACTTCAATGACCATGAGGAGGCAGAATGAGCAAGAACAACTGAGGGAGTGGAAGTGCCTAATGGTGGTTGGGGGAACAACAGATCCCTGGAAATGGTCAGGAGAAGTGTATGTCTCTCATCGGATCTACCATTGATGGAATAGTAAATTTGAACTTTAGTCTTTTCCTAAAAATTTAATCAGGTATGGATTTACATTCTGTACAGACCTGCTTTCTCTCATCAAATTTGGGCTGGTCTATTGTACAAGCAGAAGAATATCATGATACAATTTTAACACGTTCCCTTAGGTTCCTTTCATGATGACTGCTGCATTAAGCCTTTCAAAGAGTACTGTTGTGTCACACCCAGTCATACTTCATTTTAGACTAAACATGACTCAAATTAAAGCCATTTTGGCTTTAGAAGAAGGTGAAAATCAGATACGGTGTTCTCTTTGGCATGCTTTTCTGATTTTAAGTATGTCGGTATTTGTAACGGAGAGGACCCATTACATCTGTGCATGGTTAGTGACCAGAAGCCAGATTAAATGAGTGGGTCTCAGGATAGTTCTTACAAAAGCGATGAAATTTTATGCTACTTGGTAATATGTTCCCTCCTGTGCAGTGTATTTTTTTGAAGTGTACTGCTATCTGGTTGCTTTTTTTCTAGCCTTCCCCACAACCTTTAAAGTGATATATATCCCTTTTTATATTTGAAAGGATGTTGATCTTAGGGAAGATTTTGCTGAGGGATTTCCATATCATTTGCTACAATCAGTTAATACTAAGGAAAAGAAGAAGAAACTCTGTGAGGTTCAGTAGATGAAACCATTTTAATATTAATTAGGGTGGATGTATGGCTATTAAGTATTATCCAAAGTAATCAGTGCTGGAATCAATTTTTAATGTAATTTCTTCAACTACACAATTTTTAGGAATATAAAAATAATTTTCTCCATACTTCTTTAATAGTGTTAAATACTTTAAATAACAAAATGCCAGAAAAGAAAATAGAAAAAGAAGTAAGTGCAGACTATTTCTTGGTTGCCTCTGAGAATCATGGGATTATGATGACAACAGAAATGGAAGAGGAAATTGTCATCTCTTTCCCAGTCTTTTTTTTTTTTTTTTTATACATGGTAAATAATTAAATTTTCAGTAGTTTTATTTTGGTGGATATCTAGGTAATATCAGTAACCGTAATGATCTGTGTGGACATATTCATTTTGTGTGTATTCTGCAATGGTTTTTAGTGCTATATCTTATTATAAACGTGCTCTTCCACTGTCTATATATGTATATAAAGGTTAACATGTTTGAATAAATAAGTATTTGTTGTCGCTCTCCTTCTCAGACAGAAGTAAAATGCTTGAGGCATCTGATAGATCTCTTTCCTATATTTACATAAATTATCATTAGGAGGAAGGAGAAAGAGGCTAAAACAGGGAGTGAGAGAGAGATCAGATAGTTGTACCCAACACAAGGCCTTCTCAGCCTCAAGTAACGATTAAGACATACTAGCTGCTGTCATGTCTCTTACATTAAAAATATTTTCTTTTGTTTGTTGTTTTTTTTTTTTTTAATTGGGCTTCTTCATGGAAGAGTTGTATTATTTTGCTGGATTTTCTGATACTAGTTTGAAAATTATTGTTACTACTCATTCATTGAAAGGCAGCATGAGCCCTGTTAGTGCTTATCTGATGGCTGTATCCTTAGGACTCTTTTCCAAGCTGCCACACTAATGCTTCTCTCCATTCCATCCCATGTTATAATAATTATATTGAAGTCTCACTGCAATCTTCTGTGCTCAATATGTGTTCAGAAGATTTATTTGCATTTCTATCCTGAATAAATTAAAATAATTTTGTTGCAAATGGCTTCACAGGGCTTGAGTTTCCCAGTCTTTCAGTTCTTGCATACTTATATTCTAATCTACTGGAAAAGCTAACAATTTAAAGGTAAAAGAAATGCAAATACTTCTTATACATACATCCAGCATGTCTCCTGGATAGTTGAAGAGATAAAATTACTTAGTAACATCTATGGATTTAATAACATTCCTAACCAAAGCTCAAAATTCTGGATTTTGGGTCACTAACATACTTTATTGTTAGTGTTAGAAGATTTCTGTACCAAAAAATGCAAGACTTGCAGGGTTTAACTATATTGACTAGGGTTATATAACAGTAGGCTGAATATGAATTTTAAAAAGTTAGTTTTCTTGTAGCTGGAAAACTAAAACTGGTTTGTGATGTAGAAATATGCATTTTAAATAAAGATAGTCACATTTTACCAATAAATCTGTCATTCAAACTCCTAATACTTCTTTGCATTTCAAACTCTGTTTCTGGTATCTGCTGAATAGTTTGTGATTGACAAATTCTTGGGTTATTTCAATGTGAATGTGGGACTGTGAGAAAGATGCTTTCCTTAATAAGCAATATTAATTTCCTGAAGCATTTCTTTTAAAGTATATGCTCTTTTTAAATGTATGCAGGTAACGTAATGTATGCTGGGTTTGGTGTTGGTTTTTTTTTTTTTTTTTTTTACAGTATAAGAGATGCAGTGACAACAATGTGACATGGGAATTGAACAGCATGTATTTTAGATGGGTAACTATGTGAGGTCCTCATCCAAAGAATGGTTCCTTTTCATAATAGGTCTAAGTTTAAATAAACGCCATGAGTCTGAAGTGGTGTTCTATAAGAATCTGGAAGTTCGTCTGAATTTTAAAGATCCGGCAGAGCTGGAAACAAATTCAGTGGGAATCTGGGAAACCAGGAGAGCGCAGTCCCAGACATTTAAGGTGAATTCAAATATTCTAGTAGGGTGTTTTGTTTTGTTTTGTTTTGTTTTTTTGGTTGGGTTTTGTTGTTGTTTTTTGTTTGTTGGTTTGGGTTTTCTTGATAGCTCTGGAGGTGTTTTGCAGTATGGTGTTGGCCAAATGAAAGTTTCAGGTGGCAGACATCAGGTTTTTTACTGGCACGTGTAAGCATAGCCATGTTGTTTGCCAACAGAACGGCGCAGCTTCAGCTCAGTGCAGAAACAGACCCCATGGAAACCAGCAGAAAGAAATCCTCCCTCTGCTAGACAAGTCGGCAGAGCCTGTAATGAAGAGCAGAATAGAGGACACCTAGCTAAAAAAGATGTTCTGAGGGGGAAAATAGCATGACCTTAATAAAAGCTTAAGCCCTTTTGAGGTATTCAACAGTCATGTGGAGGAGAGTAGTTTGGGCACCATGGTCTGTTTGGATTTTCAAGAGGTCTTTGTGAAAGACAGCAGTGAAGGTTTTTAAGAAAACTAGGCCTGAAGTGGTGTAGAAGGGAAAATTCTTTGTGAGATGGGTAGGGAAAGTGGGTAAAGGTAGGAAATAGGCAGAAATGAATGGTCAGCTGTAGCAGATGTTGAAGGTCAGAAGGGGAGTCCTGCAGGGAGCTCTGCTGGGACCTGTGCTGCTCAGAATTTCATAGTTAACCTTGGAAGGGGATGAGCTGTAAGGTAGGAAAGTTTGATGGTAATACTAAGCTGTTTAGGTTAGTAAGGATGAGAGACAGCTGTAAAGAATTGGACAAAAGTCTTTTGACCTTGAGCAATAAAGTGGCAAATAAAATTCAGCACAGGTAGATGTGAAATGGTGCCCCTGAGAAACAGCAACCGTAACTTCATATAGGATGTGCTGGGCTCCAAAAATACTACAATCACTCAGGAATGAGATCTTGAAGTTGTAATATTCCCATGCAAATACTTAATGAGTAGCACTCAGTAAAGTGACTTAAGTGTGTGGAATTATTAGGAAAGAAATAAACAAAAAAAACCCTGAAGACATTATTATATCAGTATAAAAATCTAAGGTTTTCCTACACCATGACATAATGCATGGCTTTGTTTCTTTCAGAAAGAATTCTGAAATCTCAGAAATTATTTAGTAAAAATTGGAAGAATTTATGTAGGGCAAGACTGTGATCTGTGTTGTGGAAGAGCTTCTCTATCAGGCAAGAGAGAATTTAGTAGGGCTTGGTAGAAGTCTGCAAAATCATAAATAGCATGGGAGAAGGTTGGTATGGATTAATTGTTCTCTCTCTTTTCTGGAAAAACTAAAGGGTAGCAAATGAAGTTAGTAGGAGACAGGTTCAAAACAAAGGATTCCTCTTCTAGCAACGGTGGTGGAAGGCCTTGCTGAGGATATTGCTGGTGCTAATTTTTTTAAATCTGGGTCTAAGGGGATTCTAGACAAGTACATGGGGAGAAATGCATGAAGGTTTCTTAGTATACAGTGATTGTACCTGCCTCAGAAAGTTTCTTGAGTGGAAAGGATTTGGAGTCTGGAAGATTATTCAGGGGAGTATCATATCTGTCCTATTCTTACTTTCCTTGGACATCTGCTTGTGAATATTGATGAAGACAAGATATTGGTCTTGTCTTATACTTCATCTAACGATCAGTTGAAGTTGTCACGTTATCCCTCTTGACTTCCTAATTCTTAAACTCAGAGATTTTGTAGTTCATTCCTGTTTAAAAAGGAAAAAAATTGTAATCCAAGCTCAGCTCAGCATCACTTAATGGAGAGAAACCGACAAATTAGTATCAAGGATTTTGAAGGCCCTCTTAGATGTACAGCTGTGTTACTTTTGAATAATGAATACTTTCAATAACTGAATGTTAGCTCTTTCAAACTGTGGACCAGGACACCTTTAAACAACACACAATCTAAAAATTCAGTCCAGAATTTGTTGATTATGTTTTGAATTTTTTTAATTGAATGCACTGAATTAAAACCGAGCTTTGATTCAAGCATATCTGATGTATGCAGAGGTCAGATTGCTTAATTTTTTTCACTATTACTTTTTCTTCTGTTATTTATTAATGCACAGTTGGACCCATTTCAGGCTGCAAGATCATTCACGTACATGTAGACAAACTTCATGCTTTTGTCTTGCTGCTAACTGTATTTTTGTTGGAGTTCCCTTTTGGTTGGTAAAGTATTTCTTCATCAGAATATACCCAGGAAAGACACTACATCTTTAAAGAAATTTTTCTTAACTAGCCATTAATGTCTAATATTGAAAACAATGGTTCTGCTAGCCAACAGTACTATAGCAGCAAAACCATCTTGTGTAGACTTGACTTTAGTTTGCACGTTGTGATTATATTATGCTTCTGTGAAAATAGGACGTGTTGGTTTCCCAGCATAAGAAAGAGTGGTACAGAAGGGCAAAGAATGTGCCAGATTAGACATATCTGTGTGGCTGCAGGTGGGTTATTGATAAGGATGAAGTGATAGTGGCCCTGCTGTGCTGTGAGGCAGTTCACTGACTCCCAAGCAGATAAAACTGTGGGGTTAACTTGGTAAGAGAGGGTGGATTTCTAATGACTAAACCAGCATGGCAATTACACTTTTTGCTTTTGTTCTGCTAGTTTTAAATAAGCCGAGTAATTTACTTAACAGTAGCACATGGAATGCAGTAGAGTATGGAAAAGTGAAAATAAAAGGTCAGTACACTACTGATGTCCCCTCCCTGCCTCTCAATGAACAGCCTCAACTTCCTCCTTAGAGCTTTTGGCATCCTGTTGAGTTGAGTAACAGAATGGTCCTTAGCAGGAGCTGTGTAACAAATATGAAAAATTCTGCAAGAGCAGCTTACAGGATAGTTAATGTTGATAGGGCAATGCTAACAGAAATATATTTAGAAAAGAAGAGTTACATTTCTTTTAGCTAAATGTGAGGCTAACACCCTGAACTGGTCAGACCTTCTCTTTTGGTTCTGCCTGGAGCAGCTGAAGCTGTATTCCCCTTTGCAGTTCTTTCAGTGCTCTCCAGCTGGAGGTTGCTTCCCTCACAACTTACTTGTGTCCTGGCAGTTTTATGTATGATCACAAACAGCTTAGGATAACTTTGCTGAGGGTAATAGCTGTCAGCGCTGAGGACTGTATGGAAAATAGATTAAAAAAACACTGAAATTAAAAAGTGATAAGATGCATGTAAGGGAAACTAAGTTCAGAAAATTTTGTGAATTATTTATTCATGTTAGATGTCCAGAAACTGCCCAATGAGCTAGGGCTCTACTGGACTGGAGCTGTGCAACCAGCATATGAGACAATCGCTGTGTGGTGAAGCAACTTCATTTGCAAACGATTTTCAGAATTCCTGTGTCCAAAACTTCTGCTATAGCGTCAAGCAATTTTTGAAAGCAATGTGTTTCCTCTCAGAACATCCCCAAACAAATGGAAACTTTCTGGTTATTTAAATGCTAGTTCTTCAAAACACGTTGAAGATCTACCAAGACAGAGATTTAATAGCTTCCTGAGGGAGGAGCTACAGAGGAAGGTCAGTGGCCCAAAGTGACTAAATTTAGCAAGGCCTTTTTAGGCTTAACATTATAAAATCAGGATTCAATAAATTATTTGGGTCAAAATTAATTTAAGTTATAGAATATAATTTTTTTTTAGATAAGAAACTATTATCTGCCCATATAATAAGTTTCTGTTTCTAAAAGCTTTAGTGATATTGCGTAGAGTATGTACAAAAGATGTGATAGAACAAATGAGATTTTTTGCATGAGGATATATTCTTTTTGTGGTTAAACTCCACATAATGTGGTCTAAAATAGTTATATAAGACAGAAAAGACAGCATATAGTTGGTAAGGAATGTATGCATACCTAGAATAGAAGACAAACATGTTTTAGCTAGTAGTATTGTGTCATGCTAAATTCTTATTTTTTCCATATTTGTACAAATTTGATGATCAAAATGGAGAGGGAGACTGTCAATTTGTTTTTCAAATCCTGTAGGAAACAAGCTGCTACTTCCTTTCGAAGAATACTGAAATACTTTACTTCTATATGAAATGTGTGGGGTATCTCTATTTTAAAAAACACATAGCAAAAAGCACAAATTTCTATGACTGTAATAAATTCCTTTTAGAGATAAAATAAGACTTTTTATTGCTGAAATGTATGTCTTACACAGTCATATATGTGACTAGGGGGGAAATGGCATTGGTGTGCTAGTGATGGCAGCTGATGCAAAAATGTCCTGGAATGTAGTATGGCTATTAAATTCAAAGATTGTGTAACATTTGAATAGCAATTAGTGAGGCAATGGTAATTTACCTAAAACATTTGAAATTACAAGTTGCTGTAGCTGAATGTATCAAATCAAGTATTTAGAAAGATGCTTATCAGATTTGTGAACAATTTTTTTAAATTGTGTGGATCTTTAACATTCTCTTTCATCCACCCTTTAATGAGATAATCTCACAATTTCGACTGCTACTATTTTCCATTCAGAAACACTCACAATAGCAGAAAAAGTCATCAGGGTTACTAAGAGATAGGATATGATACCGTTCCTGTCTGAAGGACTTCTACCAGAGGGGAAATGTGCAAGAACTTGTCCTTTTTCCTCCCCTTCATCGCCACTGGTTGACTGGGGACTGATAAACAACGGGTTTCGTTGTCCTCCCTTAAAGCAAACTCAAGTTTGGTGGAGGGGGTACAGGAGCATACTTCACTTGGTAGTCTTTTTTCTGTCATTAAAGTAACATGGAAACTAGCCAAAAAGCTGCTAAGTTTATCTGAAGTAACACTTGCAGCTTTGTGGAAGTATGTGGCTGAGTAATAGTACAAAAATAGCAAGTTATTCTGAGGAAGAGCATATGTTCTGCAACAATGAGAAATTGGTATACAGATAAAAGAAATTATGGATCTAAATATAAATTTCAGATGAGAAAGATCCGTGGCTTAGTGCCACAAAGTCTTCTGTAGACGCAGCCATTAAAAGCTGTTTAATGCTCATTCTTCTAACATAGGTATTTAAAGAAACATCATCATTGATAAATTGCTGTGCTGCCTTAAAGGTGCACATTTTGCAGTCTGTAACAGTACAGATAATAGGCACTTTTTATATTGGAGTGCACACCGCTACACAGGGTACCATACAGTGATAATCGTGGGCTTTTGTTTTTATCTTACAAGAAAGGTAGATTGCAGAGCCGTACTATTTGCTTACTATTTAAAGACACTGACAACCAAACGCAGCTATCTCTTGTTAGAATTCAAAATGAAGACAACATTGGAACAGGTGCTCAGGTTACTTGGAAAAGCAGTTAGGTGTATGTACTTAAACACTGGAAAACAATTTCAGTACAATCACTTGTGAAGTACAGTTCAAAATTCTCCATGCTTCAGCAGATAATAGCAAAGTTTATTTGCTATGAAGTACTGCTTTGAGGATTAAAACTCCTCCGCAGAAGTCGCTCTATTTCATGGAAGAGAGTTTCTTTACAAAAATGTGAAGAGTGCAAGTTGGCACCAAGTCCCTCAAAATCTCTACTTTTAAATGTTTCTCCTGTCTTTTTTCTTTTTTTAAGCTTCTCCTTAAACAATTAGAGATTGGCATACATAACAGTCATACTGATGAGCAGAACAAGAGATTAGAAGATTAAGCTGCAGTTAGATTTGGAATAACTAGACCCTAAGGCATTACCAAATAAAATCCACGTAGAGCTGTGCTGTTCATCAAGCTCCTCATAGTCAGTGTAAAGCCGAGTGAGTAGACTGAGCTTTGAAAGCTTCAAGAGTAATTATGTCAAATAAAATCTTTGTTATTAAAATTTTACATTTCAGGAGGTACCAGTTTGAAAATATTAGACCTTAGGACAGTCTTGGCAAAGCAAAAATCAGTTCTCATTTGATTTGTGTGTAAGTATTTTTCTTCATTTCTGAGCCACTTGCACTTCAAAAATCTACATGCGACTTGCTGTCATTTGCTGTCTGTAAGAAAAATGTGATCGTGCAGGACTCCTCTTTCTGAAGAGGAAGAAACGTTGGCAAAGGAGAGACATACAGAATTTAGGAGAAAAAGCTAAGGGAAGGCTAAAGAATTCAGCTGGCGTTAGGCATATAATCACTGAATATATATATTTTTTTTTTTCACTGTTTCTTGTTCTCTCTCTCTCTCTCTCTCTCTCTCTGCCTTTCTTTTAATCATTGAGTAATCAGCCTGATCTGATTAGTGTCTGTATAAACTACCTGTGTTGCTGTTGCTGGGGAGAAACAAGAACTAAAGTAAGGTTTCAAAAGTGAGATAGAAAATTATTGAGAAATTAGGAGAAAAGAGGAGAAAAACAATCCTTATGGGGTTTTCCTCCTCTGTTCTTTTCAGATGTTTTCTCTGTAATGCTGAAAGTATGAGACAAAGTAAATATAGTAACTTTAGCTCTTGCATTTACAATTCCCTGAAAAAGAGAGGTCACTCTCCTCTGAGCCAGCAGTCATCTCTGTATCTGAAGTAGTGCCAAAAAAGGGAAGTATAGGAGGTAAGATAGTCTTCTTACTGTTAAAACTTTAACGCACAGGTGTGTATTTGGTGTCTGGAGTTATCTTATAAAAGTTTGTAATAAAAGATAAAGTAAAAAAAAAAATCCTAGTAAATTTAATGATCTTTCTGTATATCTGGGATGTGTTCCATGGGTACTTACTGGTACATGCTGCAGTTCTTGGCTGGGCTACATACCCAGTTTTATTTTCTGTGAAAATAAGTATGCAGAGGAATAGCTGATACATGTCCAGATGTAATCCTAATTCATATTTTGGATGCAGCCTGGAAACTTACATGGTAGGTGAATTATTGGTAAAAAGGCAGGACAATACAAAAATATTGCTAGCCACTATAACTGTGAAATCTGGGCAGTCTGGGAGTAATCCTTTCGAGGTCTTCTGGCCAAAATCAACAGTTGGAATATGCTCTCTGACCGTTTTGGTACCAGGTTTGGAGAGAAAGTGGAAGATACTTTGATAAGGGGGAGAAAAGCGTTTTATATGGTGTTCCCTCTGTAGAGACACTCCTAGTACTCTATTTTACTTGTTTATTCCTGTGATTTTAAAAAAAGCTCCATCCAAAATGCTCCTCATTTGGAGCTTTGTGCATCCATGCCATATGTTAAAAACATGATGAAGATCAGTTGTAGAATCTATGCAGCAACACTTGTCCTCTATCTCCCTCCCCACCCACACTGAAATAACAGACTTGAAGTCTGTTATCATCTGCACCATTTTTTCTTTCTGCAAATGTAAATTTTCCAGCTATACCAGGTCAATGTTCTTCAAATTGATCATGGATTTTATATTTCTCTTTTTATTTTTCTGACTCACATTTTGAGAGTCTATTTTTAGGTTCTTTAAAACACTGGACTGGTATATCTGGAATAAATAAACTAAAAATTGAAACCTTAAAAGCAACTAAAAGTGAATGCAAAAAAAATAATGAAGTATTGCTAGAAGTACTTTATGTACCAAACCTGTAACACATTTTTTGCCATTTTTCCTATTTTGGTATGTCATCTAGAAGTTAAAGGAGATTTTTAAAAGCGTCTTGGAAGCCAACGTGAGTATTTTTGACCTCATTCGAAATGTGTAGTCTTCAATGAGAAATTATGTCCAATTTGACTTGTACATGCTAGTATTTTGGCTTATTTCCATAATAATTTCTGCATAGTCTGAAATGTGCAGAGTGAGAGGGCAAAAGATCTCATCCTGTCTGATTTAATCTTGTTTCAAGTTTTTTCACTCTTAGCATCCTGTGTCTGTCATTTTTAGCAGGAGGGTCATAAACAGCCTTTAATGCTTGATTTGTTTTCTTTCATACTGAGAGTAAAGGAAGCATCTAGAATGTATTGTGAAGCATGTGTGTGTAAGCACGGAGAACACAGAGCTGTTACAAGAAATGTTACAAAAGGTAATATTATCATTTCACATGCAAATACTTGTGGACAGATGTGAGACTGATTTTTTTTTTTTTCATTACATTTTGCAAATGAAATATCACTACACGTTAGATAGAAAACCATTATGCTTTTGTTACCAGTTGTTTGATCTTGGGCATAAGGTGCTGATCTCTGTGTTTTGATGGTATATGTAAGAAAATTTGCAAAAGGTTTGTTTTAAAATGCATAGTAAATCTCACTTAAAGAGTTTTACTTCAAATGCACAATCCTTTGTGACAATCATACCTTGGTCATCTCTTAAGTCCAACTGTGAACAATGGCCCAGATCACATAGTCAAAGGTAATGGGATATCAGAGCACAAGAGAAAACATTATCTAGGAAAATGAACTCAAATAGGTTTGGAAGTTCCAGCATTCTCAGGGTCATTTCACACAGTGAGAATCCAGGCTATAAGAACAAATATCTACAAAATACGGTTTCTTTTCTGGCTGTGGGACACGAGTAACATAAGAACAGAGAGAGACGCTAGTTTGTGACTATCATTCATGGAGGAGGCAGTACTGAACCTTCTTGGAGTGACTCCATCCAGGAACAGCTTGAGGGACCTGTACCAACAGTGATCCAGACACAAGTTACATTTGTCTTCTAGACTCTGAAAACACTCTTTCTAAAGTAAAATTGCGCTTGCGTAACTTGAAACAGGATAAAGAGAGTTCTCATTTAATTTAGTGCTTATTTGGTCTCGGAGTCTTTGTCTGTTAGAGAAGCCTCAAGGTGGTCCTAAAAAGGACAGCCGGGCTTGATTCTGCTGCAATGTGAATAATCTCAAGTTTTCCTCTGATGGAGGTCTCGGAGCGCTGCCTGAACACTAGCAACAGGAAGACTGGAAGAGTTTTGCTATTCAAAAAACTTCCCAGAAAACAAAAGTCCTCTGATTAGCCGAGGGCTACGCTGTAGCACATGCTACGCACATTGGGATGTGCAGCCCTGGCATTGTAAAATTAATTAGGAGATTTTTCAGTCCAAAACTTCTAGTAATAAAAGGCCAATTTTAAAAAGACACCATTTCTTTTTTTGTCCATATCAACACTTTTATTTAGATTCTGCTGGGTGTTTTTTTTCCCCCACCCCTTAGGCAAAGATACTATAAAGAAACAGCTTAGGGAAATGAAACAAGCTGTCCAAATTTGTGAAAGTTGCACTTCCTCAAGGAATTTCAGTAATGCATAACAACTGGTCTAAATGGGGATTGGAACAGTTTAGATATTTTTATTTGTTTTTATTTTAAATAAGAAGGAGAAATGTAATGATTTCTTAAGACAGCAAGAATGATTTTTAGAAATTGACTTGATAATTGCTCATTTAACAGTTAATGCTGGAAAGAAAATAGATATTTAATGTATAAAACAAAAGTTTTCCTACTTTATCATGTTTTGTCTTTCAAAGTGAAACGTGTAGCTATTTTTTTTTTCTGCTGTGGTGGTGTTAACCTAGTATAAACATCTGAGCAAACACAGCAGTGTTTGAAAATGTAGAAGTAGAATGAGTAGAGTAGTAGACACTATAGTTAACTATACATTTCGGTGTAGTGTGGGGTGCCCTGATGTGTGGCATGTTTGCCATGTCGCATACATATTAGTTATGTATATCATGACTACTGAAGAAGGCTTTATGCTCCTGCACTGTTTCCAGTACAGTAACTTATATCTGCTGTCAATTTTAAAAGTTTACTATTTATTGAAAAGCCACTTTACAAAAGAGATTTCAGCAGATATTGAAAGGATTTTTTAAATTTTTTCTTCTAGAGCAGAAGATAGTATCCTCTTTATATGATGCAATCCCTAGCATTGGTAATTTAGCTCTGTTCTTGTTATTTAAGGAATTGCCTTATCTCATGCTCTCGTAATCTGTAGAAAGGCACGAGCAGATACAGAGGAGAGTCACATGCAGGACCAACAGTATCTCCAACTTTGTTTCTCTGATGAGTTCGAGACCTCAGATTTGTGGATCTTCGGGGAAAAATGCTGAAAGCTTTTCGTGGCAGTTTGAGTAATAATTTGTTCATATAGTAACGAGATAATATGAGGGGGACAGGTCTAGTGTAGCTTTTTTCTTTTGGGATATAGTTAGCATGCATAAAGCACTGCTCCCCTTTTGTGTTTATAGGAATATTTCACTTGACTTTTTGATTTGTTTGAATAAATGTATCTTGAAAGTGTGAAGGTAGTGATGATGTTAATGTAGGTAAGCACTTATGTGGACTTCTGTGATGATTTCTCAGTTTTCTCCACCTAACACCTATTTTGACTTAAATTGGATGGGTTAATATCTGTTTCTAAAAGCTACAGAATATTATACTGACTAGTGAGTAGGTGAAAGTACTGTAAGAGGTCACCTTCCCTATCCTTCATCAGTGAGGCTGAATCAGCATGGTTCTACTGAAGTCAGTAGAGGAGTACACATCTGCTCCAGGTAAGGGTCTTATCCTTGTTAAATTGAATTCTGTTCCGGGTTTTACTATAGACAACTTTCTGTGATACGTTACAGCTGAAATTTCTGGATCATCCACAGGTGGAAATCCAGAGAAGACTGTAAAGATGCCTAGATGATCTTAAGAAGTAGAAAACCTCTGATTTTCATGACTCTCTTTTCATATGTAATGTTTGTAGTAGCGCTGCACCGTGATTTAGCCAGTAGTAGAAAATCCAAGTAGTAGAATTCTTGGGGTTGTGCTGTCACATCTAGCACTCAGTTACCTTTGCTTTTCTTTTAACTGTATTTTAAACACCTGCTTTTCTAGCTGTCACCTTGCACAATGATTTTCTTGCTTTTTAAGCCTTTGAGGTAAATGAACCACTGTTGTTGGAATACTTGACTTGAAGACAAATATCTGTGCAGTAAGCATGACAAACACTTGGAAAATAACAAGGCAATGCATCCTGGATATAGGATATACAAAAGGGAAAAACAATATAATTTTCTATTGGAATAACATAAATAATGTGCCATTCGTTTAACAAATAGTAAGCAGAACATGATGTTGCACATAGCAAGGAATTAAAAATTGAGTATTCTTTTAAATTCTGATGTTTAAATGATGATGAAAATCCCCTACCTTAGGGGTTACATGCATTTAGTAGCTCTAGTAATTCAAATATATATTTATACATTTTAAAGAACTTGGTTGACAGAAGTTCTGTAAAGTGTGGAGAAAGAGAGGAAAATTCAACAGACATGCAAAAATTATAAATTTCTTAGGGCATAAAGGAGAAAAATGCTTGCATGGATAATGATCATTTCACAAAGTGTGTATGGCACATAGATGCTGCAGTACATGCTAAAAATATGAGAATAACTTTTCCTTTAGATGAGCCAGTGCAGTAATCTTTCAGAAGTGAAAAGGAATAATTGAAAAGCCTTAAAAGGACACATTTTCTTGGCATGTGGAACGTGGCTAAAGACACACCCACCTGCCCACCCTCGATTTCCCTGAATATGTGTAGTGGAAGGCCCTCAAAACTGCTCCAAAGCTATCAGGCTCAGATATCTTTGCACCAGTGCACCCATTACAAGGGAGGGAAAAGCCATCTTTAAGCCAAAGGACAGCTTTAGTGTTAAGCATTCGTTACAGACCAGCTATGAGTACATATGTGTTGGAAATCCCATAAACGTTTTAGCCACCAAGGAAATGAAACTATAGGACAGTGTTTTAATAGGGAGATAGGGGGAAATGCACAGCAGTTAGTGTGATGTGTTTATGAACATGAAATATTTGCTTACTATACAATGAAATTGCTTCAAAAACAGGTAGCATCACCTACTCCACATTTTTACTCCTACTGAGCAAAGTCCTTTGTCATAACCTCCACAAGTTAAGTTTTTACCAGGTTCTGGATGGTCTCTTTCTCTCCAGATCCTGTGTTCTTTCCTTCCAGGAGAGGAGAAACGATTCCAAATAGGCTGTTTAGTAAGTAAATATTTAAGAATTTAACAGTACTATTGTAAGGTCTTTTGCGCTGCCAAGGTACAGCAAACAGGGCTTGGCAATATCTGGCTGAATGCTAAGTTATTGGGAAGATGCAACAAGAATGCTAGTAAAATTGTCCTGCCGTGCAAGAGGATGGTGATGTGATAGATTTTTGTTTGGTATGTTGAAAATTCTTTCAAAATGTAGCTTCTCTGTTGTTAGGTGGGCAATCCCTATGGTTGGAAGAAAGAAAGAAAGAAATGTAAAAGTGAAGTATGACAGTGTCTCTGCTGGGTGGTGGTAAGGTCATTCTTTCAAAAAAGCAAGAGAGCTCTCTAGGCTGCTGGCTTGTGCAAGTGCATATGTTGCAGAGGGAGGAACACAGAGAATGCAGTTCCTTGTGGCCTCACTCAAGTGCTGCTTTTTGGGTGTGATGGGTTTTTTTGGTAGGGAGAGAAGCTGAACATTGATGTGGTTTATGATTTATCTCAAGTACTCAAAACACCCAAACCCCTGGATTGTTTGGGCACTGAATCTTTGATGTACTTTACAAATGCTAAAGGAAAGCATTGAGTAAACCATGAAACCACAAATGTAGAGATAAATTTCGGCTATTTCTGTGGCTTAGCTTTAACCAACTTGTCTTAATCTGTTTTATTGTATTTTAATGCACAAAAACAAAGGGAAATGTCTCGTTTTTCTCCAAATACTGTTGCTAAAAGTAGAAATTCTTTGTGTTTAAAGGAGCTTACTAAATCAGGACACTGTGTTAATTCTTTCGGAGTTCCTTTTACATGTGGTGTTAAACATTGTGTATTAGAAAAAAATCATGGCTTAGCAGTGAAACTGTAATTTGAAATAAACGCCAGAAAACCAGATTGTTACCTGAAACGAAGAAGCATACAGTGCACGTATGAGAATATGTTTACAAATGTGGCTTTAAGGCAAAAATTAAACATATTAATTAAAAATGTCATCTTTAGTTCTTTTCTGTCTCTCATTACCCTTGGTTACTTTCACCTGTATGAAGTGATTATAAAATACTAATATTTTGTTAGATAGCATCCCCTATTCATGTACAGATGCATAAACGCCTGCATAAAAATTCCTGTCTGTTGACTCCAATGGCAGCTAGATCAAGTCTGTTAAGTAACTGACTAATGATATATACGGCTAATTTATTCTTCCATCCTCACTAATGCAGAATGGTTTGCATTTTATTAACTTCAGTTCAAAGCAGCAATGAGAAAAACTACTCTTAAGTAGATTTCTGGTTCTTTTTGATATTTTTTTTTCCCCCTCCAAGTAAGTACAGATTATTACTGCTTGGATGTTGTATCTAGTATCTTATTATGGCGCTAGGTATTGAACATCTGGTTTGAAACACTGTAGTAATCCTTCAAAACTGGTGTAGCACTTCTTTTATTTTATTTTATTTTATTTTTAAACAAACAAAAGGAAAGACTGGGATGGTAAGCTGAATTATGAGCCCACAGAGTTAGGCACTGCTGTAAGAAGTGGGAGTAACAGAACTAGCTAGTTGACTAACCACTTCCCTTCATTGTTGCTTTTAATATCAGAACAGCCTTGCTAGCTTTCTAAACCACCATGAGTTACATAAACAAGACCATGTACGCTCTAGCTGGTAAGTTCCTTTCATTTAAGAGCTAAACTGACAATTGAATTGGAAGTGATCCTCAGTGATTAAGATTTGTATAAGATGTATTGCTTTGTGTTTTTTTCCCATAATTGGGGGGGGGGGGGGG
>VYXH01005431.1:1765709-1778288 GCA_013397275.1 Burhinus bistriatus
GTGGGAGGAGGGTGGTGGAGCGGAAATGTTGTGTTCATAGTAAACAAATCTAGACAGTTACATTCCTGCCTTAGCAACAAACTTCATGCAGGGTCAGAAGGGCATATTCCCTTGACAAATTATAAGCGAACTACCGAAATAATAATAACAGTTGAAAAACCAATGCAAGCCCATAAGGTCTGAAAGGTGGTTTAATTGATGTTTTTTGAATGAGTTGTTAAAAAATGGACTTCCATGTCTCTCTGAAGTACTTTATGTTATGCTGTCCTGTCCTTCACAAGCTGAAGCTATCTATGTTGGTTGCTATTACTACTCGGTGATTGGAAAATTCTTGTTTCATGGTTTCTGTTGCAGGTCCTGTTAGTAATAATTATTATCATTAAAAATCCTAAATAATAGGCTAAATAAATAAGCAAATACTTTTCAGTAGTTTCACTTCTAAATACACTAGATAACCTGAAGTGGTTTTACAGTGGAGACGTATAGTTAAGGCTAAAATAAGCTGGTTTGATGCTTGCTGTGCTCAAAAAAACTGCTGACCAACCATAAAATCTGTATGAAGTTCAAGCCTGGTGTCTTGGCAGCAGTACAACTGGAGATTCTAGCCTGTTTTTCTGGTCTGAATGGGAGTTAGATTTGATTCTTAGTATGCAGCCAGAAGTTGTAATAGAGGTTTCAGCTGTTATGGCTATTTCTTTTTGTCTTATCGATAACGTGTGTGTGATGTGGCTAAATATCCCCAAAAACTAGGGAAGGCGCATCAGTTCAAAATCTAGCATTGTTCATTTAGTGGGATGTGCTAACTTCTGTTGTCAGCATATTTCTTTACTTAATGGCTGTATTTGAAATGTATTAGCAGCTCTTTAATGATACTTTTCCTAGCAAAAAAACCCCAACCCCCAAACACAAAACAAAAAACCAACCCTGGTAATGGGTGCTTTTCCTAGGGAAGGCATCATTAAAAAGCTGACAGTGCATTTTAGGTTCTTCATTCAACACATCATGTCAACACCTTAATTCATTTTATTTTATTGCAAGCTGCCTATTCACAGTGATACTTTCTAGCTTCTACAACTTGTATTTGCAAAGTGACTTCTATGTTTTCTGTTCATATTTGGATATTTATTTTTGAAAGACAAAAACATTAAGCCAAATGTTTCGGGAGTTTCATGAGGTTGATAAAAATGTTTTGAAATTACTATAGTTTTATTTATATTTCCATACTGAAAAATGGTAGAAGTAATTCCATTTGAACCTCACACAAGGAAACGTGGACCATGGAAGGTTCAGCTAGGAGACACTTTGTGCTTGCCAACCCCTCTTTCCCTAAAATACGGGTGTACTGTAATGAAAAGGCTTTCACATAACTTACCTTTAATACCAGTGTTTTTGGAGAGCCATCAAGTAAAACATCCAGTAAGTCCTGTAAGGAGAAAAAATTAAAATCTTTAACAGTAGTGAAGAAGTTACAGGGTAATAATAGCTGCAGAATGTGTTGCTTTTTGAGGCCATCCATATCCCTCATCTGAGCAACATGAAGGTAATTAGAAAGTAACTTGTTCTTACTGAAGTGACAAACAAAATAAGCTTGTTTTGCAGAGATCTTAACCCTTAATATTGCCCTCTGCTGCTTTACACCAAAGTTTATTATTGTTATTATTTTACCAAGTTCCCCAGCTACAGAAGATACTCCTGGAATTCTTCAAATTTTTCCCTCATTCACGTCACCTTCAAATTTCACCCCTTCAATCTTCGTTACATTGCGGTGTCTGATGCTGGATCCTCAGCAAATCTACATTGTTCTTAAACGTTTTGGTGGACCTGTGACAAGGTATACGTGAATGAGGGATTTGGTCAATGCTATTTTCATTTGCAACTGAACTGGAATTATGCAAATACACAATCATCTCACCTTTCATTAAAGCAAACAAGCCAATGAAATAAAACTAGCCTTCCCTTTTACCCCCCCTCCACCTGGACCCCTGAGCAATGCAACTACAGCAAGCCTGCTCTCCGAGATCTCTGGGATAAGCTCCTGGGTGTTCTCCCTGATGCCTAGCGAAAGCAGCCCCAAAGTGGGAGCACTAGTAAAATTCTCTTTCCTCTCCCAGCAGCCGTTTTTGGGAACCTAACATGTTTTACACCCTGTCAGACCTGGCAGAAATCGTTCTATGAATTCAAAAGTTATTGTGATGAGGGCCTAACGGATAAGTTTCATTTCCTTAGGAAACCAGGCTAAAAATAAGTTTTCAGCTCTTCTGTGTGCAGAGGAAAATTTTTTTAAATGTTAGTACCAAATTTGTTGCAAAATGTGGGGCAAAAAATGTTTCTTTTAAAAATATGACATTTTAGCCAAGTAGTGTGGGGGGACTGGTTGTTTAATTTTTGAAGTATTGAATTGTCAATTCTTTTTCCTCTTCTCTCTAGCAGTCAGATATGCTTAGCGTGCTATTCCTGAGGCAGTCTCTTTTTGGTCTTAGAAATACAGTATTTCATCTCAAAGCAATTATTATATTATCCATTCCAAAATCTGTGGTGTTAATAGTCATAACAAGTGTAGACTCACTGTTCATATTACATCTTCAATTGACTATCACTGAAATTAATAACCTTTATTGGATTCTGAATATTGGGTGGGGAGGAATTCTTTCAAGCCAAGAAACCTACTTTTGTAAGATCTGTCTCCAAGTACAGCTCGCTGTTAGACGGTTTTCCTCCTCCAGTTAATTTTTTTTTTTTTTCTCTTGGAGTTAGTTGTAAGTGAAAGGGTGTGCAAACAAATGTAAAATAATTCCAGGATGACTTTTTCTGTGACATTTCTGTGCTACGTGGTGTTAAAGTTACAGAAGAGGTTGCTGCACACCCCCCCACCTCCTCCCAAATACATTTTTCCAGTTTAAAACAGTACCATATCTGTATCCATAATATAGACAAAATAAATAATGTTACAAAAAGACAGGTCACGTCTTAAAATCAAACTTCTGACTAGCAAATAGGTAGCACTCAAAGTAGTCTTGAGTTACTAGTTGTTGGGTTTTTTTTTTTTAACATGTTAAATGTAATGCAAGTCAGCATACTGTATATGACGACTGCTCCGAGTGGCAGGGTACGTAGGATATTTTAAATAATGTTCCTAAAATCTGATCACATAATGCTTCTGTAGGTGGGAGGAGGTCAGAAGGAGGAATGGTGAGGGAGGGTCTTTAATATTGCGCTATCTATGTAGCTGTTTCTGCAGGCATGTGGAAGAAATGAAGCTATCTAGGATTTCACAGTTTATAGGAGAAGATACTTAGGAGCTCCATCGGAATGTCTTTGTGGCAATTGCACATTCCTTTGCTTCATCTGTCTGTAATCTCCCTACCTGTCATAGGTATTTGGAAGGTCCAGCCTGCGTTTGTCATCTTCCGTAGTTACTGTGGATAGCAAATGACGTCTAGGCCATGATTAGAATTTTATATGATTTCCATGGTGCGCTCCCACCTTCAGCGTCTGATCGCTTATAGGAAATGTAACTTCAGTCGTGTTTAGAATAAAGGTGGAGTTTGATATTTCCCAGCATGTTTTTGTATCCAAAAGGAAGATTGTGGTTATGAAGCTCAATTAAGTCAGATTTGGAGGGCTTGTAGCTTGTAGGAAGTTGTAACATTTTAAAGCTTCTCTGAACCTTCAAAGTTGCTTCCTCTATATCTCAGATAATGTCAGCACATCATTCTGGCAGTGTAAGTTTCAAGAGTTAATACAGAATTTTCAATAATACCATTCACTGAGTAGAATGATTGATTTTATTGATCCAGTTTTCTACCCAGTGTTGGTGGAAGATGAAATGGAACAGAATTAGTTTGAATAGTACACAGGAATTCTGTAGGAACAGAGTTAAAATTGTCAAATAATGACTTGAGAATATTTTAATAGAGGTTGGAAAACATTTGTCCTATTTGAGTTTCTGTCTAGAATGGCACCTTGTGTCATAAATATTGGTAAGTCATTTTATTCTCAATCATAATTTTTTCATTCAATATTCTTGTAAGAGGTATGATCATTGCATGTCTATATTTGAAAGCAGGAGAATGTACCACTTGTTGAGAAAGCTTAAAACCCCCTATTTTTACAGTTGGATTTCATATACTATTGCAGTGAAATAGCAGATACTGACAGTTATTATCACTCTGACCGCTCTTTAGTGCTGTTATATTTTTAAAATTATGCTCAGCTTGCTAATTTGATACTCTTAACCAAGGCTATTACTAGAGCTCTCTAATTTCATTATTCATAATTACTTTTGGCTTTGTAAATGGAAACAGTCCTGCTGTTGATTCTGTAATTTATAATCCTGGTAATTGTAGATTTTCATTAATTTATTATTATTTGTCAAATCTTTGTCATGCAAAAGATTGTTATTGCTGCTGTTTGTTTAAGAAATTGTTGTACAACTCAGGATTTCTTTTTCTTTCATTTGGGATCTATTTGCAAATTCTACGCATTTTGTACAAATAAGACACAAAGATTGCAGGACTTAATACATTTCATACAGCAGAAAATACTCACTGAATAAGTAACTTGGAAATAAATAGTACAGTTTGAATAACTGTGAACAGCACTATTCATTTCATGTTTGATATTATGATTCCAATTCCTTTCATATCTGTCTTCATAGGGAAAGGAGTGAAGAAAAGAGGTCTATAACCAGACTGTTTTAGCCAGATGAACACAGTATTTAATAATAAAGAAAATTCTGAATTTTAAGATGTAAGGTCATAAGCATGTTTTGGAGTTCGCAACCATTTTTTCTTCTCTAACAGATTTCTGTTTGCAGATATTCTAGCAAGATTGCTAGCTTAGTCTAACATGATGATTTGAAAGGATGAACTTTTATATCTAAACGTATAGCAAAGTGGGAGTAAAGTTTTGAAGTTATGCCAGGAGAATCTTTGACTGACAGATGATTTTTCTTATGATTTTTTTTCCCTTGTTGTAGTGTTTTCCCAGACTGTGAAGATTTTAGACTGTGTGAACCAGATTTATCCTTTTATATGCTCACTTACTCTGAATTGCTGCATTTAGAAATGTTACGTACAGTTGAATGCTGTTTAATAATAAATTGGCGCAAATTCTAAAGAATATAGTCTCTTCTCAGACATGTATTTGTCTGAAAAGGCCATGCAATAGATCCTTAATGAATATTTATGGTTTATAACCAAAACCTTCTCTCTCTAATGTCATGCATGTCTACTAAGAATACTCAGTGTGGAGACTGAATTAGGAGAGCTACTTTATTTTCCGTGAAGGCATGACAAAACTTGGAGTATGTCTGCTGAAGACTGTTCTTAAGTTAATTATTTGCTAATTAACTTAGGTTATTTTTCATGCTTGAATACATACTTGTAGACCAGAGCAAATGTGTGGAAGCCTATGTACTATTTTACAAAACCATGTTTGATGCCTTGAATTAACTCACAATAACTTAACTTGAGGGAGGAAATGTGGAATCATTCCAGAATTTGAGTCAGGCTTAAAAATGACATTTTATGTTGTTACTGTGTGACTCTGAGACACATAGCCAATAGTCATGTATAGCCTACAGGTTATGTATGTGAAGAAAATAAACAAACCCAACCTTCACTTGGACAGTAATGTTGTGTTGTGTATGTAGGTAAGATACTGGCATTTTCGATGAACCCTCTTCCTTTAAGTACTCTTCACTGTGATAATGTGTTCCTTCTGCAAGATAGCATCCTAGACTCTGTCTTTGGTTTTATGTGATTATATGAGGATCTTGGTTATCTGCTATTTTATTTGCAAGGAATTACATTAGCAGGGATGCAGGCTATATGCATGCAAGTATAGTATTTTACTACATTCTGCATAAGACACAGTAGCTTATCTTGAGCAGCTATTTTCTTGTCCAGAATTTTTCTTTATTCCCATATAAACCCAAAAAACCCCTCCATCGTTATAGACCACATCCTCCAAATTATAGACCAAAAAACCCCTTCAAACTCATAAACAATTAAAAAATACCTTTAATTTATGTGAAGCTCTTGCTGAAGCACAGTTTGTGGCAGTTTGGATATAGTGCGTTACTAAGCTGCTTTCTTGGGTGGTAAAGCCGCAACTTCCCCTTGGGCCTTTCTAAATCTCACCTTGTTCGGGAAGCTACTTTGGCTTTATTTTCGAGACCAGAGTACAGTACTGTACTCCCCAGCAAGTTACTTCTTTCCATCCCATTTTAATGAAAAAAGTAATATTTCGCATTTTACCTGTTTTCAGATTTTTCAGCTGCTTCCAGTCATCATTCCCTGATCAGTTGTACTTCAGCAAAGTTCATAATCCTAATTCTGCACTTACAGCTGTAACATCAGTAAGTCAATATGTCCTTTTTAGACAGATGTGAATTTACTGCTTCTGTGCTGCAAACAGCTGGAAGATGATTGTCTGCATCCTGAGATTACAGAAAGCTGTGTTGGTACTGTGCCCAAGCTAATAGAGCCTATTTCTTTGCAGCAAGGGTTCGGTGCTGCCCTAATTGCAGTTAAACAGCTTTCAGTTAGCACAGGAGGCAGAGCTTTATTGCATATGCCTTCAGAGAAGTTAATGGTATTTCCATTTAAATCCATGGCAACTCCTCCCTTCTGTATCCAACCACGAACATGTATGTACTTTGTTTCTGAAATTTGAAAGAAGGCACGAATAATGGATGATCTTCAGTTAGGCTTTAGAATAATGGCTAGAAAACATGCTCTACCAAAGAGATTTTTAGTTTGTGAATTTGCAAAGTTACGTGCAGTACAGGACAGTACATATAGGACAGTGTGTAACTGGTGTTTGCCTGGAACCTGAAGTCAGAATTGTCTCTCCTGAAGTTTGGCAGCAAAGCTATTTCTCCTTCAGTTTTGTCAGTACCTTCGCTGTCTTTCCCCATGATGCCTCATTCTCAGTCACGTCTATTCAAAGATACAATATGCCTATTGTAAATAAAAACAGAAAAAACCCCTATCTTGTCTTAGTCATTTTCTTCTAAACAAAGAACGTGTTCCTAAAGTCTAAATATGCCTGACCGTTTGGAACTGAGGATGTTTTGATGTCAGAAAAAATTAAATGTTAAACAAGTCAGTCTTTGTGAAGTTAAACAACTATATATGCAAATAAAGTAATTCATCTAATTAAAATTCAGTTCGTTATTAAAAACTGAATTAAAATGACAGTGAAAGAACAGCCTCAGGTGTATGACTGTGCATTTTAAAGTGCTACATTTACTGTTTATGCAGAAGGTTTTTACATTTTAGAAAGTGATTAGCACCTTGGCTGTACTGCTTTCAGGAATTATTTTTTTTTTTTAACAGTGCATAAGATTTCAACATTTTCTTTCAACATTTGACCTAATTAGGAAAAAAGTTCTGATTAGTGCCATGTAATATACTCCCTCAGTTTTGGAAGTGCCTTTGGGTAATGTATTGTAGAGAAAAGTAATCTCATCTAGGAGTGTAAATGGACCCTATCACATTTTAAGATATAGTTTGGTGGTGGTTTGGTTTTTTTTATTTTTTTTTCCCTTCTATTCACTATGCCTAATTTAGTCCTCAAATACAGCCCTGTTTAATGAATCCACGTTCAACTAGTGTTCTTTACTGATAGCTTAATTCTGTTTGCATACAGATTCTTTTCTTCCTTGGCTGATTAAGAAGAATCCCTCCCTTTGAAGTCAGGTGCCACAAACAGAGCCGAACAAGTTGTCTGTTACAAGATTAAGCTTTTGATTATTACTCATTTTCTGAGTTCTGTAAAGCACTTGATAGTTAGCAGGGAGTACAACTATGTCCCCAAAAAGCGAAGGTGACTTACTACTCTGGGTGATGCTTCTAGTGAGGGAAAACCCGGGGGCAAGCAGAACACAAATTAGCAGTAGCCTTCCATCCAGACTGAGTGCTGTTTTTCAGGTTTTTAAAAAATGGCTGATAGCAATCATACATAGATATTTTTTGCATGTTTTCCTCAAATTTACTTTTTTCACTAATGTGAATGGAATCAGATGGCAAATGTTTGGGAGGCATATTATCAGTCCTTATGAGAGCTCTCTTAATCACAGTGAACGACTAGAAGCCTGTAGAGAAGGGGTTTTATTTTTTATTTGCCTTCTTTTTCCTTTATTCCTCTTCCTGTATTAATGTAGACAAGGAATGCAATATTGGATTACGGTTATTCATACATCTTAATATGTGACATCTGTGATTGACAAATACTTGTCTGCACTGCGTTTTATCTGCTCTGGAATCCCAGAACAGTATTACAAATTCTGTCATTCACACCATAGACCCATTCCCTATCTGGTAACGACAAAGAATGGAATGCTTTTCCTAAATAGGGCCGTTCTGTCATTTTACTTTGTCTTAATCATTTTTACCGTACTTAAGAATACCACTTCAGGCATAACTACTTATGTTTTCTTCCCCAATCTAATTGCCTTTAATGGGAATTGGTATCGTAAATGACTGTCATTTGTTCATAAACTTGACAGTGACCAACAAAAATTCTTATCTGATTTGGAGAAGTAAATAAGCACAATGCCTAAGCATTTAAAATAATATTACTTGTTTCATATTTATATTAAAAAAATATTCTGAACAATCCATCTGTTTCCTGGATTTTCCAAGATGGTTACTGTGGCGAAATTTGTCATTTAGTAAAACTGTGCATTTTCCTTAATAGCTTAATTCAGTCCAAGCCAACAGCAATGAAATACATGAATTGATGTCCAGGCCTCGAAGTACCTCAGAAGGACTAGCTAATTAAATCTTGACTCTTATAAAATCATCTTCAATAATAAATGTCTGTGTCAGGCTTTATCAGAGACAATTTTTGTTTTCATGCTCTAGGTGGAGATTGTTCTAAATGTGGATCCACGTAGCTATTGCAGTGATTTCTTTAAAAAAAAAAATAAAGAAAAAAACCTAGCACACAAATTCCATAATTATATATTATAATGCCATTTCAGCATTCAGAGTGCAGTTTCATAAAACAATTAGCACAACTGAAGAAGAGTTGAAATATTGTAAGAACCATCTCAGTGCGGTCAAAACCACTCATTTTTGATTTATTGGGGCTCTATAGTACGAGACAAAGATTATAGTGGAAGCAGGTAAAGGAATTGGAGTTTACATAAAGATTTTTCTTTACATTGACTGTATCAAATTTGTGTGTCTCTGGGTTCAGTGTGTGTGAACAGTCATTTTTATTCCCTACAGTATTTCACAATATAGCTAGTCTTTTTTAACAGTTTTTTCTGTCTATAATTTCTTTTGAGTTCAGCTTTTTAAAACAAATGTTAAATTGATACTAAATTATTTCAAGGAATATATTAACATTATCAAAAATAGATTACTACAATAACACTCTCCTCAATTGTTTTGTAAACTTATTTGTTACTCAGATATTTATTTGTCAGAAGTGGAGACATGAGCTTTGTACCAGACAGCTTTTCAATAACTTAAACCTTATTAAAAGTGAAGTAAACCAACTAGGAAAGTCTAAACAACCACCTATGGCAACCCATGTTGAAATCTGTCTATGTACTTTGCTATCTTTTAAAAACGTGTGGAATGTTTACAGAATTATTTGTTACAGAACTTTTTTTTTTGTCAGCATTGACAGGAGTAGAGAAGGGAAAAGGCTGAAAAGATGCATTCATAAAATTAAGGGCATTGTTTGCAGAAGTATGTATGTTTTATGTACGTATTTATGTAATGATTAGTGTTCTAATTAGTTATTTTCTTCATGTAGTCACATACCAGTCAAGTCGTTATTCCTACCTCAACACAGATGCCAAACTGGTGGCTATCTCTGAGGGTTTTTTTTATAAAGGCGGTGATCTGCTTATGTCCCTTCAAATGCAAAATGAGATTTGAAGTATTTGTTTGTAAGTGCCTTTTAAGTGTATGCATATATATAGTACTTTGTATGCACATCTTGTCATAGTCATTTTTCAGATCATCATAATAATGTAGTAGTATAAGTGCATAATGCAGAGAGAAATGTTACTTTAGAAGCAGGAACGCAATTCACTCATTCATTATATATGCAAATTTTGATCACATTAGTTCATTGGTCTAGCTTACTGACTGCATCTGTAGCATGTGCTAGCAATAACAGTTCCTATATCAAGTGTCTGTATTTCATTTTCTACGTTGACGTTTCAGGTGCCTATGAAGTACCAATACTTGTAAATAAACAGAAATCATAAATTAGGAAGGGTCCGTGACTGATGATGGCTTTTCAAGTCATGGACTCGCACAGTGAAAAGAAGCAAATACAGTATTGGATTGTCCCATAGTAAAAGTACATCGCACAGACTCCCACAACAATCAAATCCCTTGAACAGAGCAATCAGTTGCTGGTCTGGATGGTGAGTCCTTGCAACAGTGTCTTTAAGACTCCCCAAACATGGTTCCACTGAATTCTTGTAACCCAGCTGACTTGTGGTCCTATGTGACCTCTCTAGCATGTGCATGATCCATTGCTGCAGAATATCTTCAGCTACGTACAAATCACCTCTAAATAATTTTAACTACAAAGACTGTTGTATGTGACCATTTCTGCATCCAGAGGAATAGTTCACTCTTTGCAAGTGTCTAATCTATGTACAGTTTAGTTAATTCTGCTGCAGAAACTGCCTGAGTGTGTCTCTGGAATGGCCAGACTCCATTCAAAATGTTAATCAGCACATTGAAGCAGATGAGTTTGTCAAGGCACAGCAGGACTTGCCTGAGGGAATCATTAGAGCTGTCCAAAATTCCCACATGGCAAGCTCCTTTAGCAATTCATCAAATACTTAAGTATTTGCAACTAGAGTTGCAAATAAGTCCTTTTATCTCATCTCTGTAGAGAACTACCTGGGGAGTTCCTGGGACACCCAGGGAATTAATGACTTTTGTGCACTGGGTGTGCACACAGGCACAGCTCCGATACCAAGCTACACCACAATTAAAATAGATAAGGTCCTGGAGAGAAGAGGGGTCAAGAAAAGCTGGTTGTTTTTTCAAGGATCTCCTCTTCCAACCTCAGCAACAATCCATCCTGATGTCTAGACAGTTATGCAAAAGTACTGGGAGGCCTACATGGATGAACAAGGAGCTCCTAACAAAAGTCAGACAGAAAAAGGTAGCATACAAGAGGTAAAGGCAGGGACAGATGACTTTGGAAGAATAGGGGGATACTGGGTTAGGAAAGTCAAAGCTCACTTGGAGTTGAGTATGGCAAGGGACATTAAGAACAAGAGCAATGAGAAGGGCTTCCACAGGTATATCAGCAGCAAAAGGAAGACTAGGGAAAATGTGAGCCCGCTACTGAATGGCGCAGGGAATCTGGTGACAGGGAACATGGAAGAGTCTGAGATAACTCAATACCTTCTTTATCTCTGTTTTTATTGATAAGGAATCCCAGGCCCATGGGACCAGTAGGAAGGTCTGGAGCCCTGAAGACTGACCCTCAGTAGAGGCAGATCGGGGAACACTTGAACTAGCTAGACACATAAAAGTCCATGGGAGCTGAAGGGATGCACCCATGAGTGTTAAGGGGGCTGACCCATGTCATTGTTAAGGCTGTTCTTGGTTATCCTTGAAAGGCTGTGGTGTTTGGGAGAGGTTCCTGAGGAGTGGGAGAATGCAAATGTCCTTCCTGTCTTCATAAAGGGCAAGAAGGAGAATATAGAGACCTACAGGCTGGTTGTCTTCAACTTGATCCCAGGGAGACTGATAGAGCAATAATCCTGGAAATCAATTCTAAACATACAAAGGAAAGGAAGGTGATTGGGAGTAGTCAGCATGGATTTATGAAGGAGAGTCACGCTTGACCAGCTTTCTGGACCAGCCTTCTGCGACAAAATGACTAGCTAAATGGATGGGAGGAGAGCAGTGGATGTTTATCTCTGCTTCAGTAAGGCTCTCAGCACTGTCTCCTACAACATTCTCATGGATGAAGTATGGATAGATAAGTGAACATGGAGGTGGACTGAAAACTGGCTGAGCTGCCAGGCTCAAAGGGTTGTGATCTGCAGCCCAACGTCCAGCTGGAGGCAAGTAATTAGTAGACTGCTGCAGATTTTGATAACTGGTGCCAGTGTTGGTTAAAAGATTCATTAAGGACCTTGACAGGTTGGAGAAACGGACCAACAGGAATCTCATGCAGGACTTTGCATTTCTCTGTTGAAATTCAACCTGGGGAGGAATAACCACATGCACCAGTACTGGTGGCAGGCCAAACTGGCTGGAAAGCGGCTTTGCAGAAAAGGACCAAGGGGTCTGGATGGACAAGTTGGAGAGAAGCCAGCAATGTGCCCTTGCAGCAAGGAAGGCCAACAGCATCTTAGGCTGAATTATTAGGCCATTTTCTGTTCAGATATGTATGTGGCTCTGTTTTGAGAAGAGTACAATATATGGTATTTTGAAAAACATTTAAATATCTAGATAAGCAGATCATTTTTAAAATATAGCTGAGATGCAAACATGGTGGCCTATAAATTAGCTGCCTTTTTTTTTTTTTTTTTTATTTTAAATAAAATAAATAGCCATAACCGGCTTTTCCAAG
>VYXH01005431.1:1778296-1839390 GCA_013397275.1 Burhinus bistriatus
AAAGGGTGCCTATTAATAATCTGCCTTTTTTTTTTTTTTTTTAATTTAAATGAAATACATAGCCATAAGCAGCTTTTGCAAGAGCTTAAAAATCTGACCGCTTTCGGGGAAATTAAGCTTTTTGATTCAGTCAGTTATATTTCCCATTTCTCTTTCTCCCTCAAATACGATACTCGGAAATTAACACGTAAGAAAGAATAGGTTTAACAGAAAAACAGTATTTGTTGGAAGTTGCAAAACCAGATCAGCTTTATTAAGAGTGTCTTTCAAAATCTGCTGTACTAGGCAAGTTATAGTTCAGTAGCAAAAACCACGTCATTTCTTGTGCTATTATAGTGATATCTTGGGATAAGGCTTATATTTTTTAGATTAAAATATAACTTCCATAGCTTGAAGGTCAAATCCTGCTTCCGTTGACCTTATGGTGTGTACTACAGATTCCTTCTTTCTGCAGTTATTGAAAATTAAAACACTGTTAGGCATGTACTGCTTTCACTCTGGAGTCTCAGAGTACCTATTTCACGTGAATAACATAAGCCTTGTTTTGGCTGTCTTAACATCCTTCCCCCACCTCCCGCAAAGGAAAAAAACAAAAACCAGACCACACTCCTGGCACAGAGATTTTATGGAACGTTGCATGTGGATTCACACACCGTTAGATGTGCTTCTGAAGAAGGGTAGCGCGTAAGCTGTATCATCCTAGAAGCTTTTTTTGATAGTGCAATTAAAGAGGGAATTTCTTCTCACTAATGTTTCTTAAAGCCAAACCTGAGAGTCTCACCTTTTTTGTTGGCACATATTTCTTTACCCTTCAGGTGCTTTCACAGGAGCTTGTTAGAGACTGAGCATGTAACTATAGCAGGAAAATACAGGGAAAGTTAAAAAACCTATGCTTTTAAAAAGAAGAAAAAAATTGTATGAGAAATCTCATATTGTAAGAAATGGCTGGGAGCCCTCTGCGTGGAGGTTCAGGGAACGACATTTACATCTACCCTGCCCCTCTGACACAAGGTAAAAGCTTTTGCAAAGCCGAAACTTAAAGGAACGACTGAGGATTTCTTTGTCTTTTACAATGCAAAAAGTAGTTCTTCAAGGACTTTTTCAAGCTCCACTTTAGTTCTGAGTTGAACTGAGGTGAGGCATACAGACGGAAAAGTGCTTTAAGAGGATCTGATACAGGACTTTTATACAATTCTAAGATATATGAAACAAACTGGTGAGGTTTCTGTAGCTTGGAAAGGCTCTTGAGACTCCTTTAAATTGCATGGAGTAACTCCCAGCCCTGCAGTTTTTTGCAGAGGTGGAAAAGTTCCTGCAGGACCCCAGGGTCCACATAGTGTCCGCCTTAGGCAAGCTGGGCAGAATCCGAGGAGGGGGCCAGATCTGAACAAGAGTTCATAAGGCAATATCATGGTGATGAGGCACATCCTAGTTTTAGGGCTTTTGTTTTTCTTTTTTTGTAATGGATAGTATTTCCCAGGTCAGAAATGACTTGCTATTTGGAAAAGCAATAGTCGAGGTTGAGTAAAATTTTTGTTGAAACACTAGCACGTAAAGGCACGGTATATTAACTATATGTGCTAACAGAGCATCCACAGAGAACTGAAGCAATGCCAGACAGATTATTAGGGGTGTTAGGTTTGGAAATTGGATTGGTGGAGGTGCTGGCTAGGCAAGGAGATTGGCACAGGGGAACACTGTGGTGAAGCTGGGGCTAGGGGTGAAACTGGAGCTTAGGTGCAAAAGGCCAGACTGGGAGAAAATGAGTCTGCAAAGGAAGCTGGTAACTCCACTCAACATCTGTAGTGTAGAGGATTCTCTCATACTAGAGGGATGTTGAAAAGATAAAATGTGTTTCAAAGTGATTTTCTTGAACATTTTAGGGACCTCATTGAATAAGTGAATAATTTTGTTTTCAAAGGAGGCTGTAGATAATAGTCCATAAACTGAGTTTGGAACCTTAATCACTGAATAAAGAGGGGGGAAGAAAAGATCATAAAAGCTTTTCGTTAAGTGAGTAACATTCATCCTTGATATAAGGATCCTAAGTTGCACATGAACACTTAATTAAATTTTTTGCTGTACTGCATATAAGAACAGCAGCCAAATCAAAATGTCAAAGACAATCATAATCCAAAGTTTTGTGATTTCAAAGTGCTTAACTTTGTAGCCTTAATATTCTTTAACATTTTAACATTTGTAAAATATGTATATCAAAAGCATGCAAATAGAGTCATGAAACAGTGTATTTCTGAGTTCTGCTTTTTCCTGGTGGATAGCTGTAGAAAATCTTAATGGATAAGTGGTTTTGTTTGTTTTGTTTTCTGGGGCCTTTTGTTTGTTTCCTTGGGTTTTTTGGTGGTTTTTGTTGTTGTTTCCTTTTTTATTGTTGTAGTGGTGGTGTTTGTATTTTTTTCCTAAGGAGATGTAAATGAAGAGAAGAAGCTTGCCTAGTGGTATATATAGTTTCCCTGGAGCACCTATTGTAATTTTCATTATCTAAGTTATTTATGGTAAACTGTAGCTTTAGGCGAAAAATGGAAACTCAGTTTTCACTGTCTATATATTTTACTACTTGCATTAGTCTTTTGCTTAAACACTTTCATCACAAATACAGCAAGATCCTTCAAACTCTTCTGAAAACATTTTTGTCTGGAGCTCAAGGAGTTGGGCTTGATTTTAAGATCATTTTTGCAATTAAATATTTTGAAAAATTACTACCAGCTTTATTCTGGTGGCAGTATTTCGACAGATGGGAGAAAATGTTTCAATCTCAGAAAAGTATTTTAAGGTAATAAAAAAATTTAAGACCTAGAGGTAACATCTTTGAAAATACCACATTCAGACTTCTCTAATACTGGAATGAAGTGGAACTAGGACTCAATGTGCTCATTGTATTGCAGGCATATTCCATTTATTCAGGATAATTTAAAACGTGAGAATGAAAAAAAAAATTTAAAAAACCTTAGATCTATGTGAACAACTTCAGGATTTATAAAATCCACTATACTTGTTGTTTTATGTCTTTGTATTTGCTTTTATATTACCTGAGCTACATAGTGAAATACTACCCTAGAAGCCCTTTTCTCATGCACGTATTAATTACAGATCACACAATTCTTTATTTTGTTTTATTAAAGAATCCTGTTACTCTAATATACCACTATTGAAAGCTATGCTGAATTTGCGCCTAAAAGTTCTGTAAGGATGTGTAAAGCAGCTTCTGCAGACTATTTTTTTTGTTGGTTGGTTGGTTTGCTGTCAGAGTTATGATTGTATCTAGTGACCCTTACAAAGACTTTTGAGGAACTGTAAAGAGTAGCCTGCACAAACAGAAATAAGCAATGTATTCTGATTTGTCATGTTTGTGACATGTTTTGTTGTGTGCAGTTATTTCACTGATGGAAAACATTTAATGCTTCAAAAGGTACACAGTTTCCCCACAAAATATACCAGTTTACCTACAGAAAGAATAGAATCAAATTGGTCTTAATTACGACCTATTAGTTTAATTGGAATTATCCTAGACATAAATTTACACTATGGAACGGTTGTTTGCTAAAGGACCATGCAGTAGAATCAGAATATTTTAATATTTGGTCCTTTTATGTCGAGATAGGTTTTTGAATATGAAGAAACAGAGATCTTTTAAACAGTTGTATTTCAAGGCCCAACTGATAACATAGATAAGATGCTATCACTGGAAGACAGAAGACTGTCATGTAAATAAGACTCATTTTTCTTTGTGTTTATGTATGTGCACACACGTTTTCTCTGTTCATAAGCAATATTTTGAGGAGTCCCTGCTGGATAGGGATTCTTTCCACAGGTGCATACCATGGTGGTGTTACCATTAACTATGAAAGAAACCAGAAATTCTTGCATTAAAACTTGTTGTTTATATACTTCAAAGCCTGAAACACATTTGACGCAGGTATTTTTAGATATATTAATGGAGAAAGGGCAGGCAGGAGATTAGACTTGGTCTTTAAGAATGAAACATATTCAGCAAACACGAGAGGAAATTGTTTGATATAGTGGACTCAACGGGCAGTTGTCTAAGGTGAGTGAGGAAGCTCTTGGTGTAGTGGATTAGGGTACAAAACTGGTAGCCAGTGCTATTGTCGTATGTGTCAAAAAAATCTGATCTTAAGTTGTTACAGAAGAATCTGAAAGGGTGATCTTGGAGACGCCTCAGATTAACAGAGCTTCTGATTTATTTTTTTGTGACTGATACTTAGAAATGTGTAAAATATAACCTCTGTGACAAGTCTAGGGAAAAACGTGCTGTGGGGCTTGAAGCAAAGCCCATTGTGTTTGTGGCATTTTGCTAGTGGCTATGAGCAGTAGTTACCTTTTCTCAAGTGGTAGCTGTATTAAACCACATAGTGAAAACAAGGTCAAGAGGCAAGAAGCTTGTATCTCTTTGTGGAACTGCTGTTGCTGACAGAGCGGGCTTCCTGCTTGTGAAAGACAGATGGGTGTAAGTGTCTGCTAAATAAATACCTATCTCAGTGCCACATTGTTGTCTCATTACTGCTTCACAGCTTGCTTTGCAAGGCACTAAAATAAGCCTTTTAAAATGTCCAGTTCCACCTGGGAGCTAATGAAGAGAAGAAATCTTTCCTAAACAGTATTGCTACAGAAGGTAACAAAATGCAGTCCCATCTTTTCAAGATTAAATATTTCTTCATTTATTTTTCACTTGGAAATACATATATTCTAATACTGAATCAGTGTGATCAGTGTGGATTATAGTTAGTAGGAGGCTTTTCACTGGCTCTGATGAACAATGTAGGAGCTGACGTGGGATACCCAGCTGTCCCGAGGGCATTCTGTCCCTGGGTTAGGAGAGAAAAGCTGAGTTGAGATACTGTAAAAGACTCCTGAAACATTCAGGTTCTCACATCACCACTTCCTCAAACATCAACCTACTCAGTATCTTCAGCAATGAAGATCTCTTTGTAGCATCTGCTTTGTAATCTGTATTCTTCTTTCTTGAACTTAAAGCTGTCTTACACCAAAAAATAATAATAAAAAATAGTCATCCACATTAAGCAGATTGCTTTCCTCTTTAAACAACTTCTCCCCCCGCATCTGATCACATTCTGTGTCTTTAAACAGAATTAAGTATTTTCTCAATTTAACAAATGGTTGAGGCCTACTCTAAAAGGTCTAAAGGTCTACCTAAACTAGGTCTGCCAGCAGCTCCTGAATATGTAATGCTGTTCTCCAGCACCAATTCTTCCAAAGCCATTTTGCAGCGTTTTGATTTGGAGCCGTGAGTAGGTGTCTAAAGTAAGATCATTCAGTACTGCTTTGGTTTAGATGGTGTTTTTTGCCATTCTCTGTCCAACTTCATAATGGGCAAACTCTGCTTCCTTCTAAAATAAAGGGGAGTTCCTGTGATATTTTGGAAATTAAGACAGTGTTTGTGCCTTTGTAACGCAGTTTCTTTTGAGTTCTGGCTTTACTGAGAAGCCGTTAGCTCTCAGTGGGGTGGCTAGCAGCTTTCTGGGCACTGGCTGATCTGTCGCTGGTCTGCCACCATGCCACGTAGCAGCAACCCATACTTGATGCAGTATTCACAAATGTTGTCTTAATTCCAGGGACTGGCTGAAGAGAGGGGTTCGCTAAATCCCAGGAAGGAGGGGCCTGATCGGGACAGTCCAGAGCAAGAAGAATTTTTGAAGGGCTGCTTTGAACGCCGTGGCTGAGGAAGAAGATGGTGCTGGGCCTTGGCCTGGCTGGGGTTCAGCCCGTGGGTGGGATTGGGCTCAGGGTCAGGATCAGCCCCCGTGAGGGGCAGGGCTGTGGTGACAGTTCGTGTCAGAGTTAACGCAGATATCCCTTCAGGGAGATGATGTTCTGTAAATACTATGTCTGCAGCAGCTCTTGTGTTACCAGGAGAGCCTGCAAAACTCACCAGCAGGCAGAGGTCAGCCTTCTCCACCCTTTAGTTTTGTCTCGCCTTGGGCCTGCCCTGGCCATCCAGGCTGAGGCTGGGCTGGGATGTTGGCCCGCAAGTGGGCCTGGCTCAGAGGGGCCCATAGCTCGACATGGCTGTGGAGAGCTGGAGACCAGCCCCGTTGTGGCATCGCTGAGGCAGGGACTGACGGCCGTGGGCAGGGTGGGGGAGGCCGCTCATGGTCAGCAGCTGCTGCAGAGCAGAGCTCCTCGCAGGGTGCTTGCATACCCAAATCCTTCTGAGCTTCATATTCCCGAGCTACAACACGAGTAAGTCGTCTACATCTACCTCAGGCTTCTGCGTGCAAATTGTATTCATACTTTATTTGTCATGAGTACTCTGGTAAAGCGTGTTCCTGTTGCCAGACCCCAAGTATAAATATGCAAACTTAAAATGTTAATGCCATGTAAATTTCCTTTGGCACAGTGACACCTCAGACAGCATGTACAGAATCAGATTAAAGAGAGCTATAAATCGTTCATGCACTTCTGATGAGAATAGATGGCCAAACTGCTATTTATACTATTAGCTGCTGGTACTTTTAACTATAAACAGGAAGAAGACATGACCTACTATAATTCACTTTCCTGGATATTCTGAGGAATGAGAAAATCCAACTTGTTTGCCTGTTCATTTGGTTTTTATTCATTCTGACTGAGTAGTGTCTTGCTCTGGTGCAGTCCTTTGGCCACAGTGAAGTTACTCGCCACCACCAGGACGTGGCTGCTTGCTCTGTCCTCTCAAGTCTCCCTTATTTGATCTGGCAGTAATTCTCTTCAGCTGGCTGTCCTGCTGCTCTGAAATGTGCTGTCCTGACACCCCTCTCCGATACGGAGAAGGAGAGTTTCTGGTCTAACTTGGTTCACGTAATGCTGCTGTACGTTGAAAAACATGGGATTCATACCAGCACACTGCTCTGAATGGGATCCGGGTGTGCTGTTTCTCCTAGAACTTTTCAGAACTGGCAAAAAACCCCACCCAGATCTTTTTTCCTATGCTTTATAATTGGGATGAAAGACTGGTGCGGGCAAAGCAGGGGAAGAAGAGTTTATTGCTTTATAAAGTGCTGAGACTTCTTTCTTCCTGCTCGAGCTGATCTTTGCTTACTTTATAAAAAAATTGACCACTGCTGCTGAAGTAACAGCACAGTAAATGCCCTTATTTGTGTGTTCTAACTTGTGAATGTTTTTTACTGTTTGCTAAAAAATTAGGCTGAAAATTACATTTAGTTGTGAGAACATGCTGAACACATACCAATAATAATAATAATTGAATAAGAGAAATTCTGAGGAAACTGGCTCAAAATACTTTATTTTGAACTATTTTATTCCCCATAGTTTATTGTGCAGCTATTTCTGATGCATGCATTAGATTATCCAGTGCAGTAACTGGATCTGTATTCATTTGATACATTTTTCCTTTTTTTTTTTTTTCTTCCCTCTCCCCCATGTGGAGCTATCAGTATTTTGTTGTAATAGGAAACTTCAGAAACTTCACCGGACTTTAGTTGCATGGATCCGAGTGAAGGTACAAGCTTGTGGTGAAATATTCTCTCTCTCCCTGTCAATGAGGGATACTGCCATATGGTAACTGCCCAGCAAAGGGGCCATGTTGCAAATGCTGGCGCAGACAGCAGTTGTTCTGCTCTGGAGATGTATAAACCTGGTTGTGAAGTGCAAGCATCCTCTCCCTACGTCTGTTAGATTTTCACAGTTGAGTCTGTTGTCTGAAGCACGCAAATGTGTGCTTGTAGGACCAACCAACTCTGCTACTGCTAGAGTAAGTCCTGATTGGAAATGGTCCCATGTTGTGTCTGTGGCTGGGGAAGACATGTTTTAAATGACGAATGAAAGTGTTTTGAGAACCAGTGTTTTAGATACATACATTTGTGGAAATTCAGTAATTTAAGTTTGTTAAATGTTTGTGATTTTAAAACTGTGAACCCAAGAAAATGAATCTGCCTGCAAAACCCCTTGACCTAAGATTTTATTTTTTTAAAAAAAGACCATAGTTTTTTTTAATTGGAAGTTTGTCAGTAAAAAGAAAAAATGCTGAATGCGTTTTTACAATTTTGAGTCTTCTTTTGTGTAGGATTCATCAAAAAGTAGGGTATATATGTAAACACTTCCATTTCCAAGGGGTATTAGGCTAGTTTTTAAAGAGGAATTTTAACATTTCCAGCTGGTAGGATTAGTGTGTGTGTGTTTTTACACCTTTTCAGAGGCTACAATTTCTCTTCAAGTTTTTGTTTGAAAACAGCATTAAACTTTTGGCTTTTTGCAGGGTTTTCAAGAATTGCAAGGCACCTACTTGATTTTAATTACCCAAATGATCAACTTTCATTAAATAGAGAGATGCTTTCCTGGCAGCAAGACGATTAAAAAAAAACCCCAACAGACTAAGCATCTTAAGGGCTGGCACAGTAGTAATTCTCCAGCCACTTTTCTGCCTAATTCTAGCTTAGTATAATTAAAGAAATATGCAGGTAGTGGTGGTTACCTGTATTTCAGTTGCACCTAAAGGTTTCAGTCACAAGCCAGGATGTTATTGTGCATGGTGCTAGGTGAATTTAGAAATGAATGGTTTCCAAACAGTGAGCTTTACAGGCACCTCTGGGCTACACAGGTCTGTAAGGGATGGCTGGAATTTCCATGTTGTCAGTGTTTCTATTTACTAATGTTTGCTATAGTGTAGAATAAGGAATCTGAAAGTTGTGTAAATGTACTATTGCTCTTCAGTAAAAGTATTTGATGTATTTCTTGCAGATATGTGCTATATAAATAGTTGGTATAGCTACTGCTTTCCCATTCATGTGGGCAAATACATATATGTGGGCAAATACTGAAGTGAAAACAATTCACACTTTCCGTCATGTGTATATATATATTTCTCACCTATGTTGCGAAAAGTAGCTGGAAGTTTTCTGTTATTGCTCCACGCTATGTCCCATTGAGAGGGAAGAATTTTTAGGGCGCAAACTGAGCAGCAGAGGTCAGCAGTGCTGGCATTTTCCTTCAACAGAGAACACTGGAAGGAAGAGTTCTGCTCCGTATGGAATGCTTGCTCTGGACAGCTCTGAGAAATCACAAAACCAAACAGAAATCCCCATGCTTTGTATATCTAACTATTACTACCTTCAAACAAGAGCACGGCTACTGCATTTGTTACTGTGTAATGACAAAGTATGAAAGTCTTGGGGCTACAGCACTCACTTTTACATGGCCTAGACGACCTGGGAATCGTAGCACAGATGTTCATGTGTGAGGTATGTTAGCCCATGTGAATGTCCTCCAGCAAGTGAATAATTCAGTAGATATTAGATGACATTCAAAGACAAATCTGTACTCTTTTGGTCTTCCATGTGTAATTGGAGTCTCTAGTGATGACGATGATATAACAAAGATGTAACAAAAAAAGTTGCACTTGAACTTGCAGAACAAAGACAGTAAAAGCATATTGTTTGGGATGTCAACAGTGGATACACTCTGTAGTACTCAGTGTACTCACTCTGCAGTGCCTGTCTGTATGCCTAACTTCAGTGTTACGCAAAACATTTTTTTCTAGAAGTACCATATATGTGTCAGACAATCAGCAGTTTATAAGGACTTTTCAGATACATACACATTTTCATTTTTATACTGGTATGTCCAGCACTACTTTTTCAGAGGCAGACCCATTCTGTTATTACATGAAGAAACTCCTCTGCGTATCAGCTTGTAAAATATTTGGAGTTACAAGATTGATATGAATTTTCACCCTTCCAGGTCCCAGGATGATATTTACTTACTCTGTGTTACAGAGTGAGAGACAGACCGACCTGGGAATATTTTGGACTAGTGATTGTTTCTCCTTATAGTTTCTCTGAATCTGTTGGCTGATTTACTATCAACGTTCATGTCCCAAATGTTTGCAAAATAATAATAATAAAGAGGGTATTACAAAGTTTCAGCTTTTGTTGTTGTTGTTTTGTATTGTTCTGATTCTGCAAGGAATGTTGAAAGAAAAAGATGTCCCTCTGAAGAAATTTAGATTGTAGATGTTAGAGATGATACTGCAAGTTGTTGTGGACATGTGTATAGACCAGACACAAAAAACCATGCCTTTGCTGCTCCTCACACTGGTATCGCTATAAAAATCGCATTAGTTTCTGCATGTATTTGGTACACTGCTTCTATTATTATAGCTGTCTTTTTATATAGCATGTGGATTTTGACACTATTCTGTAAGCAATCAGCTCATGTAACAAAAGGCAGATTGGAATATTGTCTTTGAATAAATTCCTTTTGCCCTGAAGGGAGACTTTTGCCACCTTCTAACCCTGAATTCAAGAGTCCTTTGAATCTCAGTTCTAATAGCGACTATGTTCTTGAACTTGCTCAGTTCTTTGTTTTGAGATTCAGCTACTATGTCAAGATGCAAGATAATAGTTGAAAAATCTGTTTTCTATGTCATATCTAACTAGATAGACTGTCAGCTTTTGTTGCAAATTGTGAAGTGCTTTAAGACTTGTAATGTGACAGACTCCATTTGTGTTGTACTATATTAAAGAAGCGTTGTTTTAAAAAGAAAGAAACACATTTTTGTTCCAGATCTGTTTGAATGCTTTTTTAGCAGAAAGCAAACTAGTATTTTCTTAAATTTATTTATTGCATTAAAAAGTCATAATTCATAAGCATTCAGTGCTGTCAAAAGACGTGCATGTTGTAGGAAGAATGAATACTATTGAATGTGTCTCTGCCTCTAATGGGTGCTGTAGAAATATGTTGTAGTCACAGGAGTCTACATGATGATGACAGAAAAAAAAAGTGGATTATGAGTTTTGGGATGGAGATAGGAGATGATAGTGACAGCTGTTAACTGAGGGAGTAGCATATTAGAATAGAAAACCAGAATCACTTTAGGAAATAAAGATGGAAATCGTCTTGGTGGGCCTTTTTTCTGTTGTGTTTCTGTCATTTAGTAAGGTGTTTAGTTTTGGACTGGATTATCTTTAATCTCTGATTTCCTTCAGCAGTATTTTCAGTATTTTATCAAAGGATACAATTTAACTTAAATGTACTGTACTGTATGTGTGAGCTTCACTGTATGTGTGATCAAATTACATCGAGTTTCTGTATTGACTTCTGCATTATGCAAAAACAATTTGCCATAGCTTACAATCATTCACTGAGCTCAGAAAACTGAAAAAAAACCCCAAAACAGACATGACAGCTGTCAACTTTTACTTTCAACTTTCTCAAAGAGATTATTTAGGGTTTTTTTAGTTTTTCTGGAAACCAGGCCTTTAACTGCTGTAAATTTCATCCAGTTTAAAATAACTCCGCAAAATTAATCATCTTCAGGCTGTTACAGCTTTAGGCTAGAAACCCATATAACATTTTTGCATTATAATTCTATCAGAGCACATTGCTTGTAGGACAAAGATTCCATGCACTCACAGGAAATCCAAAACAAAAAGACAGTTTCTGTAATTTGCTAATTCTGTAACAGGAGGATAATTCTACCTAACTTGAATTTTTCATTGGAAATTATTTTTGAAATTAGGGTTAAGTACTAGGCAAAAAATATAATAAACATTATTTAAATAGTAATAAAATATTATGCTTAATTTGGAGCACTAAGAAAAAAAATCTGGCATTACAAAATACAGAAAAAATCAAATTCATTGGTAAAAGGAAACATGTTATAGCTTTGTTTTAAAGATAATTCTAATAATAAGAATATCAATAAAAATAATAGTGAATTTCATAAATTAACCTGAGCATTTAAAATAATAAGAGGAGAGAAAGTTCAACTATAACATATGTTATATAGTATTAGTAACGCTGAGATTATATGCTCTGTCTTGATGCCCTTTAAAATTAAAGTGTACCAGACCGCTTCCAAAAATCCTCACCAGAACTGAAAGTCTCTTCTTGAGGCCATACTGGGAAACTGGACCTAAATATTAGTGTAGCATTAACATCTAACTAATTTCTTACATTTGCTTGGGCCGTTGCTTCCAGTACCAGTGTAACCCTTACCTAAAAGCAAACACTGAAGAGTTGCAATTGTTTGATTTTGTCATTTTATCTGGCTGGTGGGGAATTTCTATCAAGCGGAAAGAACACAATGGGGTTTTTTGCAGCTATGTTAAAATTTGGTTGCTGAGAATGGCAAAAACATTTTTCACTAGCTGAGATGAACCAGTGTGGTAGTAAGAGCAGGAGTAGAAGTAAATGTGTACAAGGTTATTTCTTTTTTTATTAAAATTGTGCCCAGATGTACTGCCAGACTTAGGGAGGTTATGCCTTGCTTGCATTTTAGTTTTTAATTTTAAATGATTTTCAGATCAGTTCCAAAAACTTCAACTGGATTCACTTCTGCAAAGTAGTCTGTATCGCAGCTCCCTGAAATTTATTTTAATATTAAAACCTTTTAGACTTCGACAGTTTAAGTCTGATATCAGGATTTTTTTTTATACATGCAATTTTTACATGAGTAGAAAAAGACATTCATGTGTCTGTGCAAAGACCTCAGTCCTGCATTTTTTAAAAGACTCGGGAACTTTTCTGTCCTAATTATTACAGTACCAGTGGCTAAGCAGTATATTCAGAAGTCTGTAAATCTGCAATCTGGCTTACCCTGCTGTGGCATCCACATATGTCTGACTACCTAGAAACTGGCAGTTCCTTTGTGGCATTAAATACTTGAGAATTTTCCACTGGGTATTCGATTTTAATCTTCCTGGCCTGAGGCTTTCCCATGTTCTGTTAGCTTTCCAGCAAATACAGGACTGAAATCAGTATGAGCTTTTCACTTGCCTCTTTGGCCTAAGCACAACTGCAGACATACCAATAGGTAAGTAGGTGGGTTGGCATATAAACATTTATTCTGAGGATGTTTTGCAGTCCACGTGACCTAGGAATATTTTGCTCTAATATCAAAGTATTATACAGTTTACCCATTAATGCTTACTTCCCCCACCCCCTCACCCACTGCGTTTCTTTGGGACTTTAAGTTTTTGTGAGAAAGTGATCACACAAAATTTAGTCTTCAGTTGTCTGGATATCTGTTATAGTATTGGATTAACTGAGGAGACATATGGTTGCTTTATATGAAGCTACTATACAGTCTTGTTCTCATTACACAGAGATCTCTTGAGACCCAAGTAGGTGTTATAAAATACTGTTTTCTTCACTTTTTTTTGTTTGTTTCCAACAAAGTTTTTATTTGGTATGAAGAATCAAAATTCTTTGAACAAAATTAATTGTTGTCTTCCCGTTGTCAAAACAGAGAACCTCCATCGATGTGGAAATCCTGCTAAGAGGTTCCCCTGTACAAAGGAAAGGAAGAACAGATTCTTTGTGAGGAAAAATTTGTCAATAAAAATGGAATACACCAAAGCATGAAACAAACATTACAAAATTATGCGTGCACTAGGAAATACAAAGGAAGAGAGTTATGCAATACTAATTTAAAAGTTTGGCTTCAGCCGTGAACAGCCAGCAAATGTATTTAGCTTTTTCTTAATATATTATGCTGCCAAATTACATAAAGTTACCTGCTGCTCAAAAAATCGGATATATTCCACTAACTGGTCTCAGTGGGATGGGGTGGTGAGTCTCATTCTTTATAGCACTTCCTTTCTTATGTTTGGTATGCTGAACTCTTGCTGTTAAATAACTTTGTACTATGTTTTTTGTACCGTTAGCATTAGGTTACATTTAAAACAACTTTACAAAGGGGTTGCTAGTGAGGAGGCTATTTGCAAAGGATGTGGGAATTGTATTTAAAATCTCAGAGCTGGCAAACTTGCTTGCCAAATTTGAAGTAATACGCTGTCTTAAAAAGTCAGTTATTGACTCAGACTTGACATAGTTCAGAAGCAGGGCAAGAAGGAGGCTTGTCCATATTATGCCATGTGAATGTAGCCTAGGTTTATAATGGAAACAGTTGTATTTTTGTAATATTTTAATTATACATTCTAAATGTGCCAATTGCAATCATATCTGAATTATTTACATCAAATTTCTTTCAGCTTTCCCACTTTCTCCCTGTATGTGCAACAAAATTAGTAATTAAAGCACACTTATTTTCTGCTTTGCCTTAGATACAGAACTACATCAAAGCCTATGAAAACCATAAGCAAAATTTAACTTTGCATCCTCAAGGTTGAGGAAGAGTAAGCATTTTATTAATCTTTCTCAGTGATAGAAAATGTCAGGGCCCTGAGCTCATTGCCCTCTCCTGGGGTCTGGCTGCTTGGGCTCAGTGCCAGTTTTGATAGTGCAGTTGGCCGGTCTGAAGAGGTGCGAGTGAATCTGGAAACCTCGCTAAGATGTGGGAGGAAGGTAAGGTTGGTTGGATCTCAAGGAGTCTTTCTGGACATCTTTCCTCTTTGTTAATGCCTGCTCCTTTCAGTGGCAGCACTGGCCTGGGATAGGCGGGGACCAGCTTCTCAGAGTGCAGAAGACCTTTGGGGACTGATCAAGAATTAAGGGACCCAAATCACTTAAACCAGATCAACAAAAGGGGTTTGACATTTTAATCAGTGGGAATGAGTTGCCCTGTGTATTGAGTCTCGGTTTCACTGGTACTGAAGGAACATTTTTGAAGATTTTGAGGCATGAAGGTAATTCAGAAAGGGGCAGCATGTAATAACAGATAAGCAATCTGTAGGTCCTTGCCCAGGTAGAGTGTTGGGCAATGAGGTCAGAAAGTATTCTTGTGAGACTGATAATATTATAGATCATATAATCTCATTAACAGGTGATCCTTGTGCTAGCAGCTCTGAAAACTAGCATGTTTTTTGATTGGAAAAAACCCCTACAAAATAGCTCAATTAATTTAAAAAAAAAAATCTAAACACAATATTAATTATGTATTTCAGTTTTAAATTCTTAAGCATCACAAACCCAACAGCAGAATTGTATGTGCACTGGCACCCTAAAAATAAACAAAACAAACCAACAGATTCTTAAACTCTAAGAAATGCTCTAAAAATCTCTATCTTCTATTTGTGTTTTGCATTCCTATAGGTTAATATATCCAAACTGATTTTCCTCCTGACATTCTGTGAACTGAATTTCCTCCGAGGCATTGTGTTGTGATATATGCCATATCTTAGCTCAGAGTAGATTTTTATATGCAAGTTATATCTCTCAGAAGCACACTCTGTTGACACCAGTTTAAGTACAGTTGCACTGGAGGTAATATATCTGCATGGGAAGAATCCACTAAACAATAAAATTATGTAAATTAGACTATAGGAAGATTATTCATAAGCAAATGCCTAGATATAAGCTTAGCATCTCCTGTGTGGCTCATGGATTTTGTTAAAGTATGACAAACAATCCTGGCAGAAATCACAAGAGAAATTAAGATCAAAGCCTAAACATAAACTAAAAGAAATGAAGTATTTTCTGCTGATCAATTAACAATGTGCTTTGCTGCCAGCCTGCAGTCATAAACTAAATAGGAAATCACATTAGGCTGCTTTTATAATCAGGAATAGAAATGGAACTTATGGCTAAAAAGAGAAAACTCATTGCATTTATCTCTGTATTGTTTTTTAATTGTTTTTTTCATCATTGTTATTTTTCATCATTCATATTCAGATAAGTTATCTAATTTTAGATGGGCAACCAAGTGTGTAATAAATGCATGAATTCCATTTGGTTTAAATATCCCCATCTAATTATCTTGTGCTTTTGTTATCAATCTCAGATGTTAACAGCCTAATGGCAAAAAGAGTTTTTACTAATTAAATTGTTAGTAGAATTATTGTGGAGCACATTGACACACCAATCACAATTATAACTATAAATAATCTGTAAAGGCTCTTAATAAGAATGAGGTTAAAAAGTAAGAGAGTCACAATCTAAAACTATGTTTCCTGTCCTCTGTCTATAGTTGGAACTGACTTATTCTTGTCTCCAGCATTGTTTGCCATTTTACAGACTATTGAGCTTTTCCTTTTCTGAATTTCATCAGCTTCTCTTAGCTGCTGAAGGAGAGTACAGTACTGGTGGAAATCACATAGCAGACCACAGAAGAGACTTTCTGTTTTCTCCTGTTAACCGATGGTGCAATAGTGGGAAATGCAAGTAGTAAATAACAGTTGCTTTCATGGTACTGCTTTTTCCTTTCTCAGAAGATATTTCATTGAAAGAAAGATGCTATTGAAAGGACAGCCGTAGTGTCTTTCAGGTAGGACAGTAAGGTCAGTATGGGTTTTTGAATGAGATGTGTGGAGTCACATCCAGTTACAAACTGTTGTGTTGATTTCCATAGTTGCAGGGAAGGACGAATAGTGGACAACAACATTCCTTCTCATCTTCAGAATGGATATAGTGAGTTTCATTGTGTCTTACTTTTTCAAGTAGGAGGTGTATGTAAGGAAAAAATAATTGTTTGAGTGTCTTCTAGCCAAGGTAATTGGAAAGATTATTTTTTTTGCCTCTCTTGCTAGGCTGCATGCTGGCTTTTCTGCCCTTCCTGCAGTTAAAACCAAAGGAGGGGAAGGGAGAAAAAAAGGTAAACTCTAAGTGTCCATGGTTCAAAGAGTGCTATAAAGCCACTTCCCCAGTGTTGCCACTCCTTTGCCACGTAAAAGTTCTGTAGGTGGAACTGGATGTCATCTTGAAGTGTAGTCTCGCTGCTGGCGTTTTCTTCTCCGTGCCTCCCCCCATCCTGCCACTGCCTCCCCGTGTGCCTCTTCCTTGTGCACCTTTTTCTCCAGCGGCTATTGCCTCCTTGTGTCCCTTGCCCCTGACTCCCCTTCCTTGCTCTGACCTCAGCCACTGCACCACCAGTGTCACTGCTAGGTAGCCTGAGTCAGAAAGCCCAGCTTAGCTGGCACACTGCATGGTGTCAGAACTGGTTAGGAGGGGTTAATACCTAGGCTTTGTGCAGTGCTGTGTTTCACTAGATGGGGACTGATGGTGTAAATCACGTGAGGTCCAGCAACGTGGTGGTGATTTGAGGCCCAGTGAAGCTGGTGCTGCGAGGTGCTTTGCTGAAGCAGGGGAGGGGAAGAAACGCTAGGATCTGGAGAGACTTGGTCGAGTGGCACGTCGTGCATGCACATTCAGGTTAGACTAATGGTTTGATTTTTAGGGTAGGAAGGAATTTTCCTCTGAGTCATATTGGCAGGAACGAATGTGGTTCTTTTTCCTTCCTTTACAGCATAGAGCCTTGTTCATTTGAAAGCATCACCAGGCATGTTTCACCTAATAAATTTTTTCAAGGCTACTACCTTTGGTTTTTCTCTGTCCCCCTCTCTTTTTCTCCCTCTCCCCCTATCTCTTTTCTCCCACTTTCTTCTTTTCAGTGTACTGATGCTTTTGAGGCTCACAATCTGTCGTTTGAAAAGTCTGATACTTATTCTAAATATTTTGAAGAATATTCTGGAAAAATGTAGAAGAAATTAGATTTTTTTTTTGCTTTTGACATTCTGAAGGGCTGGTATTGGTTTTGATGTGCACCTACCTGGAATTAAACTTCTGTTAAGTCGATCGTTTTAATTGTGAAGTACTAAGCCAAGTGACCCAGGCAGTGTCTGTCTTGGATTCCTGTTAGCTACTTTTAGGCTGTTTCTTGCTCTCTGCACCAGTTTCGTGGTTTGTCCTCTGAGGTGACTAATTTTTCCATGGCTTGGAATGCCCTGTAATGGGAGCAGAGGTACTGAACATTGTATTTTGCATTTGAGTCTGTTTATCACAAAAAAATTTAGCTGTTACAGCATTAATTTCCTTTATTGAGTTAGTCCTTGAATTTACCTGTGTTTTCTGAAGTGCATTTGTAAAGTAAAATCGGAGAGAGGGTGCTACATTACATATCAGAAATTGAAGGCTTTTGTTTTTGAAGATTTTGTTCAAAAAAGGAATGCTAGGGTTATATTTTTGCCCCACACCCCCCCCCTTCCAATTTTAAAAAATCTGATGTATATTGTAGGAGTTGCTTATGGGTATGTAGGAAATGTACTAGAACATACACCAAGTCTTAGATCTGTCATAAATCCTAAAATTACAACAGCTGTTGTAGTTGACTGTTATGTTCACTCTGTTTATGAAAACTTTTTGAGTTTTATATTTCCTAATTGCTCATCACTAATGAGGTTCCCACATCTTGTAGGGGTCACTTACGTGCCTGTATCAGGAGATATTCAAATGGAGTTTGATCGTGCTTGTCAGTAGGCTTTGAAATCTAATTAGGCAATTATAGCTTAAATTCCATAGCTCAAAATAAATGGAGCTCCATCTTTTCTGTGAGCTATTTTCTAACAATGAAACCTGCTGAGTGCAGACTAACTACAACGGGCAATGCACAGATTTTGTTCATCAGAATGAAAGCGATGCTGAAATATGCTGTTACACTCTGAGAAATGTTACAGGCCACATTGTGAAAAATTGACATTTAGCAGTAAAATGTACTGTATATGTGCCATGTATCTAGAAGCCACCTATTTTGTGCAGACTGCCGTTTATACTTGCAGATGAATTATTGTTTGTCATGAAGAATGCATGTTTAAATGGGCGTTTTGCTCGCTCCAAGCAGGACTTCAGAGAGGTTCACTTAAGAAATTAACTGCTTTAAATGAAACAATCTGTTGTTCAGAAACGTGTAATAGTTGATTGTCATGCCTCGACCTGTAAATACCCATAAACTTTTGCCTCTGATGATACTTCTTAGCATTTTTTTTTAAGCTTACATAGGTGCCAGGATAGACGCTGGTGTTATGGCAAATGAAAAGTCTTTTAGGGTATATTAGCACTTGTGTGTATATGGATTGCATGCAAGCACTGTTGAACCTTTGCTGGTTGCTGACTGTATGGTCATAGTCAAGCTTTACCTCCAATAAGCCTAAAAATTCTTGCTTACCTTTTGTACACACGCTGAGACCGGTAGATGAAAAGACATGTGCTAAACACTGTGTAACAGGACTGGATCTATCTGTATCACAGTCCACTGGGAAATGACTGCTCAGCAGTGAGGACATACCGGTATAGGGTTGCAAACTGTCCAAGCGACACCTGAGTGCCAGCTGCAGTTCCATGTGGGAACACAAAGCTGGGCATGCTCTCCTGTTGAGAAGCAATAGCCTTTGATACTTCCAAGCTGTTAATCAGAGTAGCCGTTGCAATGAAGTAGTTTTTCAAATAGAAATTTCTCCTCACCCTTTTGAATCTAACATAATTTCAAGGTGCACAGCATTACCATCAAAATGGAACTTGGGGAATAAATCATTTAAGTTTAGACTAGAGTTGCGTTGGCCCTGAAAAAAAAAATAAATACATCCTCATACTTTTTTCCAGATGACGTGCAAATTTTGAAGAGGAACAGTTAACACAGCCAGCTTTCAAGTGTCCTCTTTTTCAGATTTCTGTAATGTATTTATAAAATTGTTCCTCACTTGTGCCTTTGCTGGTGGGTGCCACTGAAAATGACCAAAACCAACTTGGTGCAATTTTTTGCTGCTTCTAATCATGCTAGTCTCTCTCTTCTCCTGACAGTTCATTTTAGATTCAGCTGAACGCATTACAAAAGCATATTTATGTCTAAAAAAAAAAAGTATAAAGAGGAACAGATAGATTATCTCATTCAGTGTTTCAGTATACTGCAAAGCTATGCCAGTCTGAATAACTGCATTATCTGAGAGAAAGTAAAGTTGTGGTTTGATATATTGCTTCCTACTTAAGGTGTTCTATATGTTTTTGTTACATAAAAATGGCTTAGCCTTTCTCATTCTGCCTAAGCACTCTGGTCACATGAGCGGAGTATTCCTTTTGGGTGTAATAGGAGAAATCGCCAAATAACAGAAAGAAACCTACAGATGGTGCTTTAAATTATATTGATATGATACTGCAGAAGAAATCTAGAGCACTGAGATTATTTTTGAGGCTCATCATTATCATCACCTAAAATCTGCAATTAAAGAAGAGATTTTCCTTTTTTTTCCTCTTTTTCATAACAACATCTACACGGATTATCTAAAGGTGAGACTTAGCAAATATCCATCCCAGTAGGATGCTTTGATTTTAAATGTTTAAAAGCAGTTTTTGGATTAGTCCTCCTTACAGCATGAGTTTATCATGTATGTGTTACTTCAGTTATTCTGATAGACTAAGTCAAGTATTTTGAAGATGGCATTTGTTAAGCTTCTTACAATTGAGTGAGATGATGTTTACTAACTAGAATCTCTCCTGCTTAGCTTGAAGCCCACAGTGCACTGTAATCAAAGATTCAGTTTCGTTTTCTTACATGGTGGACTAAACAACTGTCGTATTTTCCCCCATCCTGAGAAAATTCATGAACACTCTTCTCTTTTTAAGTAGCTTTTCATATCCTATTGAAATTTTGATTCCCTTTGAAATGACTAGTGTGAAGATAAATTCTTAGCATATCTCATCTTGCTTTATTTAAAAGAGCTTAATGTGTGGAAAAGGAAAAAAAGAAAGAAATCCTCAGGTTTTGTGAAGACTCTTTCAGTAACTTTTAAATCCCTTTTCATAACAAAGTCATAATATGGTAGTAACAAATTAAGAAAATGCCTGTTCTTTATGAGACTGTGTGTTTCAGCATATGTACATTTGAAAAAAGTTTGCTGCATTAATATGTTGTTGAAAATAAAATTAGTTCCCCAGCTTTTTTAAGATCAGCTCACTGAAACCTACTGCTACCAATACTGAGGTATTTGTTTGTTTGTTTAGTAGTTTCATCTGTTTGGCTTTTAGGACAGAGATTTACTGTTATATTTTGCTGTTTTGTTATGCTCTCTGGTTATTACGTTACACATTTGAGACCCGCCATGGAGAACCTGTGTAAGGTTTTGCCTGGAGGGCTCTGGCTGCTTGGACCAGTGGTAAAACAAGGAGTGGCAGCGCACTGCCACAGTGGTAGGTACTATTTCGAGAAGAAAAGCAAAGATATGATGGGCACAGAGTGTTTGATGTCTTCCTGTTAATTTTGGAAAATATTTGCTGGGGAAGAACTTGCCAGGCCTTGCAGCTGACTGTTTATTCCCTGTTTTTATTTCCATTGTTAAGTTTTTATCCTCTGCCAAGGCCTTAACATCCTAAAAGACGGATGAGATCCAGTCTTCCTTTTTCATCCCTCTTATGTTTTTCTTTCAGCATATCTTTTCTTTCCAGCTGCTTTGGAAGATCTTTCCTGAACTGATTTCCAGCCATGCCCTTGTGGTCTAAACATCTCCTGACTTGTCCCTCTTTATAGCCCAATCTAAAATACCTCCCTCATCTTAGCTTGCTTTCTCTCTTTTCCTATCTTCAGGCATTTTTTCATGTATGTATAAGTATTACTGAAGATTTCTGTATATTAAATAAAACAAAGCAAAACAAATACTGCCCTCGTTGAAAGACTTCTCTGTTATCCCAATGGTCAAATGCCATTCTGTTTTTTTTCTTCCTTTGCTTGTAATTTGTTTCAATAAATCTATGGCAAATACCATAATGTGGGCTTTTTTCCCCTAGTATCTCCAAAATCTCTTTTAATACAGACTCCATCCATGCCATAGCTTATTCTAAGGAAGGTCTCTTAATAGTGCCAGAGATCTTTCACTTGCTTACTCATCTGCCCTGCTTTTTGGTGCTCTCATTACTCGTTTGGAATCCATTCGAATATGTTTGTATGCAATGTTTTTTCATTTATTCTCCCTTCATTTTTTAAAATGTCATTGAATAGTCACTGAATATTTACATTTTATTTACATTTAATAATTATACCTGGTTTTCCTCCAAAAGGACGTAGGTTAGATGCAGCCACAAGTCTGAGAAAATGGTATAAATAGCATTGGACGGAAATGTTTTACTGGTGAGAACCCTCTCCAGGTCGTGCATTTTCAGCACAGGCCAGCCCCCTCTGCCACCTTGTGACAGCAGGGTCAAGCAAAGTGGCAGCATCTTTAGCTGTGGTGGTGGCACTGCCAGATGAATAGTTTGCAGTACTTTCTCCAGAGAAGAGATAACACAGCTACATGAGTAGTCCCAGTACTATTTAGCCATTCTGAAGAGTTGTATGATAGACTTCAGAGAGACCTCTCAATAAAGAAAAGAAAGAGGGATAAGAGGGAGGGACTGTACTGTTCTTTAAAATAAAAATTAAAAAAATCCTTGCTTGTGCACTAAATGGCATGAAGGCAACTGATAAAATGGCAGCCACACACTTACTATCTAGCAGTCATAGATTGCCATAGGAACCATAAGTCTATCATCTCTTCTGTTAATTTTAATTGCCATTCATAGTGTTGAATTAACAGTATCAGAAACCACAAACGTATTACTTCAGTGCAACTGTAAATATTGCGATCTTGAAAAATGCTGCTTTTTTTTTTTTTCCTTCCTTCCCCAGTCTTTTTATGTTTTTGTTAATACTGACCTTAGGACCACGAGACCATATACACAAAATAAATTAGGGAACCACTGCAATCATTCTGCCTACTGCTGCCACCTCCCGGCTGGAAACGACCCCACATATGGACAGGTTGCTTTTCCTTCTGTAGTGAGAGAAAGCTCAGACAGTACAGACCCATGTGTTTGAGGAATTAAAGGCTGTACAGTATTTCAATACCATATGTATGTGGGCAGTTGATGATCATGGTGTAAGTACAGCGACAGATAGTTAAATTACATTGCTTTACACACAGACGGCACAATTCTGTATTTTATTAAAAAAAAAAAAAGAAAAAAAGAAAGAAAAAGCCAGATTCTTCCAATTTGCTTGCATTGCTGTAGTCCTTTCTTTGAACATAAGCCCCGATCTAACAAAATGCTGTCTGCACTCTTTTTCATTTCCACAGTTCGCATTCCCACCAACAAACTTCCAATTCATTCTGCAGAGAAGGTCATCTTTATCAAATATATGTTTCCAGAATAAATATATATAACCTTCTGTATATTTATAACTGGTATGTAGGAGTGGTTTTTTTGAACAAAATCCTGTTGAGGCAGATGTCTGGAACTTTCTTTAGTTTTATGTCAAAGACACATGGCTCATATCTCGTCTAAATTTGCTCAATCCAATTTACATCGAGCAAGGATCTGGTCAGAAGTGGTAAGCTGCTAGAACTCACAGTGGCATTACTATGGGAAATTTCTGGTGGATGTTAGTCACAGGATCGCTATGGTGATTTAAGGCAGCCAGATAGATGGTACAGAAAAATCTACAAATTAATTTCCAAACTGTCAGTGTTGCTTTAGAAAGAAATTAAGATACATGTTAAAGGGTTGTACCAGCGAGTGTTTAATATTAAACTCCAGTAACGCTTGTGATAGTAGAAATGGTAAGAGCAAATTACAAGTCAGTTACAACAGGTTAAAATCACAAAGTAGCCTGTACATCATTGCTGTCCTCTCTTTGTCAATTATCCCTCTTTTGCACAAAATGGCAGTGTTTTCTCTGGTGTGTCCCAAAAGTGCAAAATTACTTTGAACTTGCTGTCAGATGCCCTAGTATTTGGAGAATCTATTTGAAGCACCTTGTGCATGGCTATTTGGGTAAATTCCAGTGTCCAGATAAATTCCAGTGCAGGGTACTGTTTACAGTTGGTATTCGTTAGACCAAAACTTCTAGGAAGTGGTATTTTCCTGAGATTAAAAGCTATTTTTTTAATACTGTGAAGATGTCGTTTTTTCAAAAGGAGGAGGGGGAGTGTGTTCTGGGCTGTGCTTGCAAGCAGGCAGTGATAAAGTCCATTCTGCCTTTGTAAGACTCCTTTCCTTAAGCAACGTGTGGTGATTTCATAGTTTTATCAGCTAGCTTATTATAAGTACAACATTTGGTTCTCATTTGGCATAAATATCTATGAACATAATTACTTTGATAGTGGTTATTAAACAATTTTTCTATTACGTTTCAACAGTGTTAGTCAAGAGTGCTCTGAATTGAGTATCACGCCAAAACGGGAGGACGGTAATTATGGGTACTTTATGTGAAGTGCTGGTATTTTTTTTTTTTTTTNTTTCTTTTTGTTAAGTTTTGGTTTTTTTTTTTTTTTTTTCCCTAGCTGTGGTTATGTGAATAACATTGAAATACGAAGGAAAAAACGTATTTGTTGAGTGTATCAGGATTGAAGTGTTTTGTTTTGATGGCAAGATGGTTTCTATACTTCCCCAATAATTCTATTGAATAGAGGATTGCCAAATATTAAGGAACACTGTTTTTCAGGCCTGTGGAATTGTAGTTATGATTGTCAGATAATGAACTGCATATTTATGGGTTTTTTGGTTTGTTTGTTTTGGGGGAGATTTGGAGTATTTTATTGTGAAAAAAGGAGGGAGTGTTGATCCTGATTTATAAAGGGTAGTGGTACTATAAAATTAAGGCATGTCAATAACATTTAGGGGTGCAAGCTGAGAACTGAAGCAAAAAATATTACCTAATGCCTTGCACTGAATTTGTCACAGTGAGGTGGCAGGTCTGATAGCATAGGTGGAACGACAGATTATTGCCCTTTGTTATTATAAAGTAAGGGAGTGTTGAGGTAGGTCTTCTTCATGCTTACTAGGATGTCTTAATAGCTTGATCTGATTAGTTGTTGCTTTGGCTTGACAGTATTGTTGAGTCTTTCTGCTATGTTTTTGCCTTCTAATTTCCTATGATGCTACTGTGAATTCATCAGGAGAAGGCTGCTGCCTTGTGAGACTGATGTTACCCTGCTGCTCTCCTGCGTTGACCTGTGGTTGAGGAACACTGGGGCTGATTGATGGAGGTAACTAGTTAAATTTTGTCATCCTTTCAAAAGCAGTTTGCACGGAGCCAGTTGAGAGTAGGTGACGGACTACCTGACCTCTCATCTCGTACAAGCCAGCCTGTGGGCCAAAACTGCCAGGGGACAGCAAGCTCACCTTCCAGCCCTCCTCAGGCACCTTGCTTTCCCAGGCTGGCTGGTTAAGCAGGAATGGCAGCAGCGAGTGAGAAGAATGAGAAAAAGCCAACCCTCTTCAGAAAATACAGCACAAGGAGATCTCTGTACTGGGCAGTGCACTTAAATATCTGCACGCACTCTGTGGGAAGCCATTGGGAAGGGGGCATGCACACAGTGCAAAACTCTCCGTAACCGTCCCAAAACTGCCCTCTGAATAGAAATTTCTTGTGACTGCATAGCTGTGTGACTGTTTCTGCCTTAAGGGTCCCTCTGCTGGCCTTACTACTTGATTGAGTATTTTAACATAAAGTTCCAGTTTGTCCGTGTGTGTATCATCATCATTAGTGCTGCAGGTGTGGTGAGAACAAACCCCAGCTTGCAGGTCCCTAGTCTCTTCTCCAGGTTTGGGTCCCTAGTAGAGCTGCAGAGCATTTTGGAACCAGTGAGGAAACAGCAGGTCCAAACTGATCAGAGTGGTTAAGGGATAGAGGTAACTAACTGGAACACATGAGGCTTCATTTAAGTACTTCTGTGTGTTAGGCCAGGAAGAAGATGCAGTTTCTCAAAGCAGTCCGAATGAGTTTTTCTACTATTCAGAAAAAAAAAGTGAAATACATTGGAGTTATTGCTTATTACAGTTTAAGCTTTATTGTGTTTGCCAAATACCTATCTATGTGAATGCCCAGACAGTGTGTATGGCAGAGAGGGGTGGGAATATTCTTTTTGGGCTAATTAAATTCTGAAAATGAAAAAATGTGGTACACAATCTGTAGTGTTTCTGGTAGATTTTGGGTAGAGTTTTTGGTTGTGGGTTGGTGGTTTTGGGGTTTTTTTTTTTTACTTCCTTCTGTTCTCTTTTTATATTGGTGATTGTTTATTGGCTTTGCATCTCAGTTCAGGAATTGTAATGCTTCTTAATTTTTTTTTTTTTTGCAAGTTTATATCCAAGGCAGATTTCATAAGTTCCATAAGCTACAGTTTATGGATTTTTGTTTACTCTTTTTCACCATCAACCTGGATTGTATTCCTCTTTTCTACAGCTGAACAAGCAGAAGGCCATATCCATCAAAAACACAGTCTTGAACCAAGTGAGCTCATATAAACTATACCCCTGAACAGTACTGAATTAAAACTGATTTGTACTTATGGGACAAAAAGTCATCTCAGATTTTATGCTTATTTTCTAGGTTACTCTATTAGTTACCTCAATTTAACTTACATGAGAATGGACTTAGCAAACTCAAGTTTTAAACAAGAAACTCCTGCCAGAAATAGCGGTGTTGGGTTTTAGGAGTTTTTTGTTTGTGTTTTTTTGGAGGGGGGTTGTTTGGTTTTTGTTGGTTTGGGGTGGTGGTGGTTTTGGTTTTTTTTTGGGGGGGGGTGTTTGGTTTGGTTTTTTGGTTGTTTTTTTTTTCTTTTTAATCTTTCTATAAAACTGGGGTGAGGAAATTCTGTCAGATTTATCTTCAAATAAATGTATTGGGAAAAATCCGGAACTCAGTCCCACTACTTTTGCCTTAGAAAACCTTTTGCTTGTCTATTGCTCTTTTCATTTTTATCAGTAAAACCACCATCTGAGCTGATTCATACAGACTGCTGCAAATACATTTCAGTTGCCAAATTCTGATTAAAGCCCACTCATGCCTGAAGCTAGCTTGAGATTTTCAGGTTATCAGATATCCTTGTGCTTTTCATTGTGCTAAACCAGATTTTTGTATCAAGTCTTTGCTTTCAATCTAATTTAAAGGAAATTATGCAGAGGGAAAGAAGAAAAGTAGAAAGAAAAAAGCCTGTGACATTAAGTTCATTTTGATTGAGCAAAGTAGGTTTTAGTAATGAAAGGTTATATTTTACATATACTGTTTATTTATTCAATAAAATAGAAAAAACACAGCCTTGTGTTTAAATCTGAAAGTTGCATTTGCATTCCCAAGAATGCTGCAGTCTGGTGGGATCTCAGACAAGTCATTTTACCTCTTCATACTAAATGTCTCAGGATTCTGCATCACGCTCAGGTTTGTGCTCCCCTCCTTTGTTCTGCTTGCAGAGAGGATCTCGTCCCTTCCTATAAGCCATACGCGGTCTGCTGCACCTCTAAACCAGGGTATTGTGCAAGGGAGCATTGATAGTCCTGGAATACAGTGTGGATTACTAAACTTCAAAGTGCAATTAAATCCCATGCACAAAAGAAACCTGGATATATTTTATTCCAGTCTTGTTTCACAGCTGTATTTTCATAAGAAAGTTGAGTGCTTATTGGTTAGTATGGGCATTCAAATGCATTGGGTTTGAAATTAATTATAATAGTGTTACACTCACCTTGGAAGTACTTTGTGCAGTTTATGCACTTTCATTTATGTCATTGTATAGCACATTCAATATCTAATTTTTACAGCATCATTATGTAGAATTCATAAATGATAATTCTTTCTTAAGAGATTTTTGTCAGTTTGAAAAGAAGCTAGAATTATACTTTTAAAATAACCTTTTAGTTTTATTTCTAATTCTTAAGTAATGTTATTGTGCTACTTAATATAACGTATTAAATATTTTCTACTATTTATATTATAGTGCCATAAATATTCTGGCTATGTGAGAAACACACTTTCATCAAAACATATTAAGTGTTTATTACACATCAATAGAATTAATTATTACAATTAATGGATTTTTTCCTGGCTAGATTGTCAAAATCTCATAGTAGCTGAGGTTGATTAAAATCTCTTAGATGTCATAAAAGGATTCTACAATTAGCTAGGGCACTACACCATGTCCCTGCTGTACACTACAGTACAAATAACAGAAAAATAACAGAATAGTTACTTTGTGCATACACCCAGTTTTTGTGTGGTTTCTTGAAAAATAAAAAAACCCCAACCCCCTACCAGCCCTATCCCCCACCCCTCCCAACCCAACAAGCTGTTTTTCTAGATGTGTAGTCTGATTTACAGGATCTATTGTAAAATTAGAGTTCAAAGAAAACAGATTATTTCAATATGATGTGTTTGTTCTATACTCCCCCCATTAAGATTACGTATTTCTTAGCTTTTTAAGAATACCTTCTAAGGAGAGAAGCTATTTGAGAAGCTATTGCCATTTTTAAGATCTGGTAAATAATAACTCTAGAAACAGTTCTAGCTGGTTAATATTATTCCATATGTTAAAAATATGATTATTATACAGACTTCTATATATTTTGTATTTGCAGGTTTCTGGTAAAGAAAAACTGGTTTTAAAGTGTGTTGCATATAGACTGAACCTGTAATTGGGATCTGAGCCTGAATTTAAATGAAACATTAAGTAGACTATAGAAACTGTGACAGGCAAAAATTCATTCATCTCTGTCCTCGTATTATGGAGTAAGATCAAAAGCTCATATGCTTCCTGAATTGGACTTATGGTTTGAACTTTTTTGATATTATACCGGAAATGTCTTAGGAGGGGTTTCTTACTGTAGTTCTTGCTGTATAGTCCATATATAAGGTCTACTATATCTTTAAGAATTTCTTTATTTCACACTTCTCAAAGTCCATTCCACTTATTAAGGCTTAAAAAAAATATCTTTATGGGTATAGCTGCTTTGAATTTCATTTCTACTTACACAGTCGAGAGACGCCCTGCCAGCAGTGGTTAGCTGAGCGTAGTCTATTGCCATGAAGATAAACTGCATAGGTTTCCCAGCAATGAAGGTCAAAGGACACATGCACAGCTATTTATTTGCTTTTAAAACAGAAGGAATATGATTTATGCAGGATATTAGCTAATGTCATAGTGTTGAGCTTTGCAGGTGCGGCCATGGGAGCCTGACCCCCTGCTAATCCCCCTAAGTGCAGCCGGCATGCATGCAATAGCTTTGTTGTTGCCGTGCTGCTTCTTGACTCGCTTTGTGCAGTGGTTTGAGAGGTGAGGCTGCATCTCCCTGGACAGGCTTCCAGACTTTTGATTAGATTCGAATTAAGCAAGTTAGTTACAGGCATTTGGGCAATGCATTTGGACGGAACTACTGGTACCCGGAGCTGCCTTTATTCTTATTACATGTGTTAGCTTGCTTGGGTTTGACGCTGGGTTTGCTTCGTTTTTATATTAAAGAATTTTGCTGGAACTACTTCCTAGCCTCTCGCCCATCTGCCGATGCAAAGCGTGCTGTGCACCCAGGACTGAAGTGGTCAACTTGACAAGAGATTCATACAAATATCTGGGCCAGGCTCGATACGCAAACACTCTTCAGGGGAACGAGCCAGTGCTGACACTTCCGAGATCTGACTAAATACTGTTAAAAATGCCCTAATAGTGCGTCTTCATAGCTACTTTTAATGATGCATAGTTGCCCTGACTTACCTGCGTTCTCTAAGAGGCAAAATACAGATGATCTGCCCAGTAAAGGCAATGGAAAGAGGCACACTGATTTTTTAGGCCTTGTTACCTTGTTTTGCATCTATGTAGTGAGCAGAAGTGTTTTGTAACAGATTACAAACAGCAGTCTTACTGCTTCTCTTTCTTGCTATTTTTTCTTATGTTACTGTTAAGCTTAATTTGAAGTGGTGAGGTTATTCGCTGTGTGCTAGCAGTATGTAAGCCCCAGCTGAGAGGTAACTAGATAACAATCTTTAGAGTAGGATTTACAGCAGTGTCATTCATTTGTTTGCTTGATGTTGTTTGATAGGTTCCAAACACAAATATAGGTTGTAATTTTAAATTAAAAAATTAAATAAATAACGGTGTTTTAACACTATTCATAATAGCAGTAAGAACAAAACCTGGAAGTGATGAAGTGCTTAAATATGGCAGATGATTTTACCTGAAGAAAAAATAATTAGTAATAGTTCACATCAGAGTTTGGCTGTGAGATTATTAACTGTAAAGATGTGGACATAATTGTTTTGGTTTGAAATATTTTCTCACAAACAGGAGATTCTGGCAATTTGAGAACAAATGCATGTGGAATTTTTGCTCTTAGGGTAGAGGAGGGCTTATTATAGCTGTTACCTTTTCCACACAGGGGCAAAAAAGGCATCTCTTCCCCAAAATTGTAAAATGTATTATTGGCATGTCTAGTTATATCGGAATCATATCGTTGTTCTCCCTTACGAGGGTATAAGAGAGAGAAATAATGTTTATAGGGTATGTTAAAAAAAATACCTTTTGTAAAGGGGCAGGTAGAAACCCCTAGAGGGAGCCAGAAGCCTTCCTTACAACTGCAATGGCAAACTTTTACATGGAGTTGAAACTGTTTCCTGGAGTAAATTACTCCTTTTCCTTCTGATACGGTATTTATTCCTATTTTTTTTTTAGGTTGAGGTTTAAACATACTGTCGTCTGTACTATTTAAAAATGTATTTCACAATTTACATGTTGAACCTCATAGGTATTGACCATGATGTTTTGAGTAGGGGAGCATGCAGCTGCGGTATGCACTGGATGGTGGAGGGGACTGTCCTACTACACTGTCACCACACTTTGGGAGGGGGGGTGTGTGTGCGCATGCTGCTTTGGGCAGTGCTGAGGGGAATGAGATGTTCCCCTCCCTACCACAAATCACATCTGTTTCAGTTTTGAAATACAGCAGTAACAATTTCCTTGATTCCTTCTTTTCAAAAACTAAAGGTAAAGTTGTGAATGTTTATATTTACTGTTTAGTCCAGCAAAGGAGGAAAAATACTACTTTTCACCTTTTTTCCTCTCTCTATAAGTAAAAGCAGAAAGTGAGAAAGTGGTTTCGTCCTTCTACTCCTCTCCACCCTTCCTCTTCTCGTGTTATCACCTCAATCCCTGCAACCTGTTCGTACACCCTTTACTTCGTAAGCACCAATCTTTTATCCCATGAGCAAATTTGTTGACAACTTCACTATTAAATGTATCTCCTTCTGGGAATGTCATGCTACGCACTCAGCAAAATGTCTCCCAATACCTTAGCGAATCAGCAAAATATTTTAAGAAACGCTTTATTTCTATGAACCAAATACCCTGATGGTTATTGGATTTGTCACAGCATATAGGGTTTCTCCTGTAGCCGTACTGACCTTCATTGCTATTGTGTTGCAAACCAACTCTTTATGTAATCAAATCAGGAAAAGAATGCTTAATTAACAATAAATGATCCCACTTTAAAAACGAAGTAACTAATTTTGTGCACCATCATTAAAGCTTACTTTTTTAAAATTCTGGTGGTGTAGCATTTTAAGCCGTGATTTGAGAACACAGCAGAACATAGAACTATTTTTAATTGAAAGGCTATCAAACTGCTTTCAGCAGGACAACACATTTATGAGTGGACTTGGATCTCATGACTCCCGAGTGCCACAGAAGTAAGCGGGTTATGAAAGGCTTTTCTCCCGAGAAAAATATATGTGCTATTTAGCCATGAATCATGATATACACTCATTATACCACAAAGAATTAAAGAACGCTAAATAAATTACTTTTTTCCTCCTCCTGTGTGCTCCTGAGTCATGTTGTAAATGCTGGATTCTGTTGTTGAGTGATGCAAAAGCTACCGTTGCAACCTTTTATTCCCTGGATGTAGATTAATCCTTTGTAATGTAACTGAAGGAAATCGATGACATTATTTGCTGTGTCTTGGGTATTGAGAGCATGCAAACAGGAGGGAGTGCAGAACCAGTCACCACTCTGAACTACCTTTGTGTGAAGGCTCAGGTCATCAAAGATCTAAGTAAGTAATTAGTTTGTGAACTCCCTTGCACTTTTTTTAGTATTCTTCCAATTATCTTCATATGTTATTCTGAACATTATGCAATGTGCTTCTGTCCTACGCAAAGTAAAATACCCATGATATAAAAGGAGAAAAGTTATCCTAGCAGTTACTGTTAGTGCTATGATACAGTTAACATGTAGAAGTGAGCCAAAGTAATATGAATTAAGTGTAAACATCATCATGGCTTTCAATATGAGAGAACTATTTGTAATAATCTGTGAAAGTGAAATTCTCTCTCTTGCATAATTTTCTTCGAATGTTTGATACCAGCTCTGAATAAATACTGTCTTGTTTTAGTGGCCAGGTTGTGCTCTTCAGCAGACAAACTTAAAACATTTGATGTGGATGTTAGAGGGGAAGTAGTCAAACTTGGAGTATAGAAATATGTTAGTCTCATTCCAAATATATAAATTATACTTTTAGCTTGAAAGTACTGTATAAATGTACATCTTACAAAGGCAGATTAAAACCCACCAGGTAGTAAGAAGAAAAAAAAAGCAAAACACAAAAAAACCAAATGAGAACAAAATATTGTGATTTATAAAGTATGCTGCTGATAGCAACATTTCTGAGTTTCATGTGCAGAACACCTACTCTTGACCTCGAATCGACCTTAAAGTTTATGAGCTAAAGGTAACAATTATGCAACAGCTAAAATATGCAGACAGGACTTTATTGCCTAAAAAGAACTGCTGGTCCTGTGTTTTGTTTGAATTAACACACTTTGCTGTTTATGAAACTTAACTTTGTCCTATTGAAAAGCAGGGGGAGAGGAGTGCCAGTAGCTAATATGCAGAAATCTTAGAACAAAGTGGGGGGCGAGCGTAGGAGGGTGGCAGATACATCATGTTAGGTCAGTTCTGCAGGAGAAATAACCACCTCTTTCTTTGTGCTGTTTCTGAACGAAACAAGTTTGCCTGGTGAATGTCTCCAGCCAGAGATTTAATGCTGAGAAGGCTCAGTTGCAATATGAACTTTCAAGGGGGGTGGAATGAACCTTTGTCATCTAAAGCACTCACTCAAAGTAAAGCAGCCTAGCCACAGATTTGGTTTTATTAATTTTTATCGTTTGTTACAGCCTCTGCAAGGTGCCATCAAAGTTTAACTTTCCAACCATGGTGCATTCATGAGGCAGTAAGGTGACTGTATTGCATTTGCTGTACATTACAGCTCTTTTTCTGAAGACAGAAATTAAATAGGAGAAATAATGTGTTCAGACTGTAATTTGGACAGTGGTCACAGGTATCCCATATAATTTAAATTGATAACTCCAATTCTCATCCTTCTGTAAACAAATGGCTTATTTGTCCATTTAAAAAGAAAAAACCAAACCCCCAAAATCTGTTGCACTGTTGTTCTATTCCACTGAGTGATGCAATGGACAATAAATTCCAGTGCATAATGACATTTTGAAAGTAGAAGCACCCAGACATACATATGTAGTTTTACAAAAATACGTTTTTGTTGTTCATACTTTCTAGTGACATGGAATCTCAAAGCAATACAGGTGGTTTGTGACATACGTGCAGGTCACTAATTTTTGGCAATAAATGAAGCATCCCGTGGGTTCTATATTACCTTTGTGTTGGCCAGAACCACCTGCTTTTATATGAGAGGACTGCTGAAGGTGTGGTTTGAATTTTCCTACAGTTTTTCATACTCTTAAGACCTTGGAACAGGTCACACAGTGCACAATGATATTTGTATCTACTTATCTCACAGATGTGTTTAGGAAAGATGCTGCTACTTGGAGAGTATTTTTAAAATAAAAAGCACTGGAACCTTAAGGTCTGTTCCTCTCGGGCAAAATCAAACCTACTATCTGTTGTGCTGTCCTGTCTCTGCAACAAGGACAGAGGAAACTAAGGAAATTCCAGGGCATTGCTTTGAACAGCAGGTGTTATGTTACTGTGTCTTTCCCAAACAGATGCTTTAGCTGCAGAAGAAACAGACCAAATGCACATATCGCAGCTCTGGAGACATTTAAATCTAAATGTTTAAATGCATGGACATATTGCTTTTATATCAAAACTGCGACATTATCATCATTAAAATATTAGCTAATGATAAAATTGTTCTTTGGATACTTTTTCACAGCATAGAGATAATGAATATGAATATCACGTGAAAATGGGCCACATTTTCACTTGAGAACTAGTTGTTACGGATGCTATGAACTCTCTTGGGCATAATAGACATCCTTGGTGATAAACTTTCCTGAAAGCAACAGAAAATGTCTTCTTTCATATTTATGCTTTAATGGAGAGGTTTCCAATGACTACAAAATCCTCTAAGTAATAATGAAACCCTGTCACTTTATATTTTCTCAAAAATTAGGTGTGAACGCTATTCTTCTTTGAGAAATAATAATGTCATGAGTTCCTTTGCCCAGCTGGCTTTCCTGGGAACTACAGGGATTTTTTTAGGCAGAATAAAATCGATCTCTTCAGTACTGCCAGTGTGAAATGCGGGTTGTCCTTCTTCCTACCTTAAAAATTTGTTACACTGCTGTTCTAGGCTTCATGGACCTTAAGGTAAATTATGACATCTCAGATATGATTCTTTTTCACATTTTCTATAAAAATAGCTAGTTATCTATGCGTGAAAGTATTTCCAATGGGAAAAAAGAGAAACTTTTTCCCAGAGGCTTGTGTTGCAGTGTATTCTAATGAACTGAGAGACCATCCCTGACCTTTGCAGGTTAAAGAGACTCCTCACAGTAGAACAGGCATGCTTTAAATTGAGTCTTGTGTGTCAATTTTGCTCTAGTGGAGTACCTAGGACATAATTTTCTTATTATGTAATATGTGTCTAAATGCTGTGATGATTCCCTGCACGGTTTTCAGATGACTTTCTGCCTCCTCTGTCATTTGGAAGATCCAATAGGAGACTTTCCTCCAGAGCTTCAGAAGGTGCTCTCAGTGGATCCAATACTGAAACTTTTTATTGCCAACCCGCTAATTTAACTAACCCAAAACTTCAATTGGAAAGGTTTATGTAGCCTAGAGGAGAACTGACACCGCCTGGAGCATTCAGGAGCCCATCTTTCCCTGACTCAGCTTTGGCCCTGGTTACCTCTGGGGCTGACACTGGGGTGTCCAGCTGCGCAGCTACTCGACAGTTTGCGGCTGAGTCTCTTTCTTGTTTTTCTTTTAAATGCGTCCATTTCATCCCCAGAACAAAGTGGGAAGTTTTTTTGAAGTCTAATTACTTGGCAGCATGGCAAAAAAATCATTTTCCCCAGGAGAAGGTCTGCAAGGCTCTTCTTGTTTGGAAAGGAACTGTCTTTCAGAGAGGACCCCAGACCCTTTGCTCAGCGGCATCTGGTAGGCTTCAGTAAGGTTCAGAAGCCATTCTGCTAAGCATCGGTCGTGTAGTGTGTCACTCATGCTCTTTAAGGCAGTCTCAGAAAATAATAGTACACTGCATGTATATGATGTTTCTTGTCCCTTAATCTTCAGGTCACTTACTGTACTGGCTCTCCGGAACACATTGCATTTTTTTCAAAAGTCGGGAGTGGGAAACTTAAACATGATGTCAGTGTGTTGTACTGAGTTTTATTAATGTTGAAAAATTGATGTATGAATGGACTAATATTTTAAATTAGTACTACCTACAGTAAAATGCAGAGGTCAGGAATTAGAGTTGTTGCATGTGTACTTTCCATGTGAATGCTGCAGCCTTGTCTTCAGAAGGTCACAAGAAAATCTTTTCTGGCCCTGGAGGTAACCCTGTCAGTTTGCTGGGCATAATGATAGTGAAACACAACCTGCTATTTCTTATTCAGAGTACTGCCTCTTAAAGAAAGGTGCTAGGCAGTGGGATTTAAGATTATGAATGGCGTATGAAAAAGATACTATGGGCTGAATGAGGCATCGTCTTGCAGTGCATCACTTACTCCAAGGTAAATTGTAGTGATGTACACTTTTCCTGGATGGGAAGGCAAGAAAGTGCATGTCAATACACCACTGGGTAAGAATGGGCACATAGGTGAATACATACAGTAGCTGTTGGGTTTTGCTCTCATGCCCTGTGTTTTTCACAGTAATGTTTTCATCTGCTAAGGAGCAATAATCTCAGTGCTTAAAATAACGTTTGTGATGACGAATATAGTTGAGGCTTGGTTTTTGTTTTTTGTTGGTTTTTTTTCCTGTCTATGTCAACTTGTTTTCTCAGCTTCACATATGATATGGCCTTAGTTTCTACTACATATTAGTATCACCGTATGTGAGAAATAAAACCCAGAGAAAGGATAAGTGCCTTTTCCAAGACCACACAACAAGTCAGTAGCAGAACTGGAATGAAACCACAAGAATTCCTGGCTTCTTATTAGATTTTTAAGGCATTTTGGAGGGCCTCATCCAGACATGTAGCGAATAGTTTCTGTAAAAAAGTAAATTTTAAACATGTCTGAAGGGTGATTTACACTAAGCTGTGTTCTATGGTACGGTATAAACAGGTGTTTGATGGCACTGTCTACCTGCTGGCATTCTTCTGATTGATTTTTCCAGCCATTTGATGGTACTGTGCTTCTGGTAATAAAGGAAAGCTAAGGTAAAGAGGTCAGTGGTAGCTACAGCAGATGGTTAAACCACATGTCTTGTCTTTAGTAGCATTCTCACAATTTGGTCCTTTAAGGGAGGGACTGTGAAAGATAAGACAAAAAACCCGACCATATGCAGTCCAGTGGTATTGAGAAGGTGGTATAGATAAAAAGTTCTTTTGTAGCTAAATTCGGTAAGTAACGGGTATTGCCTGTCAGGGGCAGAACTGAACATAGATGTTGCTCATTGAGACAAAAAATGATAAAAATAATTTGAAAAGTTTGCATCAATTCCGATCTCCTTGAATGGGAATAATAGATGGGGGGGTGGGGAGGAGTGGAAATAGATGCTTAGCATCATATGCTTTCAGAAAAATATTTATAGTGTCTTTAAAAGCTTGTTTATCTTTAACCTGGAACATTTGCATTCATTTACATCAGTACAAAATCATAGAAAAGTGTCTGTCTCTTACATTCACTCTCAAATGGTGTAAATGACAAACTAAGGAGAATTAGCCCTCACTGCTTTCTTTTTGTAAGTTCTTATAGCAATGGTATACGATAGACTTCCCTAATTAAAAGCAAATAAATACATAGAGAACTGAATTGATGGCATAGTTTAGAGTACCTATGTGATTTGGAGAGCAGATTGTTCATAACCTAATGGAAAGTTTAACAAGCCGGCCTCTTCCCTGGTCTGCTGCACAAGTGGCCTGGGAATTGGTGGGCTGTCACTACAGAACCTGGCACTGTTGAATGCTTGGCCAGATTCATTGAATATTGAATTTATGCCTTACAGTGACTTTTTTTTTTTTTTTGTAACAGCAGCAAATTTAAACTGCATCTTTAAGTTCAAGACGCTCAAGCATGAGATTCTTCCTGCTGCACTTTTTGCAGACTCTTAACTCAGATCCCTTTGAACTGGGAAAAGGAAATCACATGTCTTTTTCTGGCCTGGCCTACCTGACAGCAATCAAAACAAGGTCAGAGAACTCACCATTTATAATAATAGATGGATTTTAAGTAGTTGATACCTACTTCTTGCTTTTTAGCTCAGTTCTGATTGTTAATAGAGCAAAAGAATTTACTCAGGCTAGTAAAAGCAATACTGCCTCCAGGTTTTTTAGTTATCTGTATTTCACATGGGCATTTTAATATGCCATTTCCTTTGCTTTGCAAAAAGGATTTTTTCATCTGTGCCAGTTTTTTACTGGGAGAACTCATAGCCAACTTTTCTTTATTCTTGAAAGACTAATTCTCTTCCCCAGCTGCTTTGGTCTGAGTGCAAATGCTAACTCAGCACTGGCAGGCTCCCCTTAGCGGGAATGCATTCCTTCCTTTGCAAGATTTGACACCGGGAGAGCCACTGGCGCTCCAGGCAAGTCCCAGAGGATCGATAGCTCTTTCAGTGGGATGCACTTTGATGGTGAGAAAGTGGCCTGCTTTGTTAAGCTGTGCAGATGATCAGGTCATAGTCTGGGCTGCACAGCCCACTGTTGTCAGGCCAAATACCTGTTTCTCAAGACCCTGACCAACAAAGTGGAAGGATTTTTCCTATTAGAAAAAAAAAAATTGAGAGAGTTATGGAAAAGTTTGCTGGGAGAAGTAATTTGGTATTGGTATGCACAAACCTGAGCTTTATCAATCTCTCTTCAGGAGTTGGTGGTTCTTTTGGTGAGAAGTGCTGATCTTTTACAACACCAAGAGGAAATACTGTGAACTTGATGCTGGAGATAAGGAACTATGTAGTCATTGAAATGATGAAGAGTTTGCTTTCATGAATTTGTGAAGTTTTTATGTAATGTAATCTAGAAATGAAAGGAAATTATAGGAAATATAAGCCACTGCCATAGCTAAAATGTTGTTTGTTCCAATTACTTAATCTTAGAAAAACAAAATTCTGCACATCCCTGACTTAATACCAAAGCATGGCTCTGAAATGTTTTTCTGTCACTTCTTTTTTTTTTAGTTCGAATGTCAAGATGAGTTCTGTATGACTGGAACAAACTGTTTCAGTATAATCTCATTGCAAGCTATATTTATCAGCTTCTTTGACTGCTGAGATTTTATAGCAACCAGCTTCCCTCCCCAGAGTCCTAACACATGCTTAGATGTATGATAAAAATGAAGAGTTAAAATTTGTGTTGTAATTTTTTTTTTTTTAAAGAAAACAAAACCCCTGTAATAGGGCTGTGACTCTGGTTTTGAACTTCCCGTGAAACAGTAAAAATAAAAATAATCTTGAGGGTAGGCACCAGAACCTAGATCTTCCCTCACCACTCAACCAGAGCAAGGCACATTTTTTGCTTGCTTTTTACCTTGTGTCACCCCGACTGTCCAGCTGTCTGAAATCAGGTACCTTCTTGGAAGACAGAAGTTGGACTTGGGACCTCCTCCAGCTGAGAAGTGAACTGGGTCTAGGTCTGCCACTTCCTGCTAAACTGGGCTTTCAGGGGAAAGTTGGCTGGGATCTTGAGGCAATACTACTTTTCTGGGACAGCTAGGCTTTAAAAAGAAAGCCACTATGCCTGCATTTTGAGAGAAACCTAATTGTGTTGGTACATGTTAGTTATGTACAGAGCACAGCTACTGTTAGGGTGATCGGGGTGCCACTCTGCCTAGTTTCTAGGCTAGTCAGGGGTCAGGCTCAACCAAAGCGCTGTATAGCTTGGACCAAAGAAATTGTGTTTTATACAAAGACTGACCTTTGGGCACCTACAGCATCCTCAGACCTGAAGCAAAGCTCTTGGTCAGTTTTGGTGCTGCTTAGGCTGTATGGGAGTTGAGGAAAACTTTCTTTGGAGATCTGAAGTTTGAGAAACTTTATTTATTTACATTCTGGTTTGGATCTGGTCTGTTATATGACTGAGTATTGGATTCCCTGTGTTGTGCAGAATTACTCATGGAAGTATTTCCTGAAGTACTACGTACTCCCTTAACTCTTAAGTACCTGGTATACCAACCTGGGCATGATGGCTGTGATCACTATCTCTTCATGACCTAATGTCCTTTAAAATGATATCATCTACAGGAACTGTGACTGCCAAGTTCAGAAGTTGTGCTATGCTGCTGGAGTGACTTTTTGAAGCAGACTTGAAAATGTGTTCTATGATTACTGCAACTTCTATTAATACTAATTGCGATACTTTTGTTCCGTTCCTCATTTTCTATGCATTCATGGAGTTTAAGACGAGAAGGGGCAAACGGATCATCACGTTCTACTGCAGGAATATGAGAGTCAATAAATGTTTCTCTAATGTTGTTTCTTCAGCATTCCTATCATTTTCAGCACATATTGTGCACATATTACCTTTCATCATGAGCTAATGCTGGTTTTGCTGTAAGGAAATTATGTGACTGTGAAATAGAAACAGACGTAATCATTAGATTGAGGACAGGTGTTCTGTTTCATAGGATGATCTCTGTCAGTATATTATTCACCTTTTTTAGAAGCGGAAGAATGTGGAAAATCAGTCAGTAATTCCATCTTATTCTACATGCAGCAGTCCTGCAGCAACCTATGCTCAGCAAACCTTGGAGCAGGGTATTTAACTTCAGAAAAATATTTCAGTTTTTCTGAGCAATTTTCACTGGATTTCCTAGTGAAAAATGCAGAACACTTGAGCACAAATTCAAGCTATTTTTCTTTTCTTTAACCTGCTATTCCAGTTAGGACAAGTCGCTACTGAAAGAAAAACCTTGGTCAGGTTTTAATTCACAGCACACCTCTGCGTTGTGGTCTTTAATGTTGCTGTAAACATGAATTGAGAAGGCAGGCTTGACAGTAGTGGGCTTTCTTGCATGCAAAGTTGCTTTGATCTTTCTAGAGCGAAGCACACAGACTTACACTCAGTTTTTTCATCTAAGATAGGCTGGATAGAGCTCTTTTTTTAAAGCAAGCAGAAGATTTTTGTCTTGCAATCTGTTGGTAAGCGAGAGACATGGGTCGAGCGGCTGGCTGTGCTGGATGGAGGCGCGTTGCTTGACTTTTATTTTGCCCTTGCTGTCAATATACCTGAATGTTGCTTGGCACGTTTTGCATAAAGATTTTATTTACCCCTTAACAGTTTGCCTAACGAACCATTAGTCCTCTAGTAGGTGACACTTTAAAACCTTTAATGAGATGTCAGGTGAATTGCAGTGCTTGGCACTGATGGACAGGGACACAGAAGCACTGCCAAAGTATGTGCTGGTCCAGGAGTACCAAGGTAAAGGTCTTGTTCAGAGCTTCCTGTCGTTTAAGCACCAAAGCTGTAATTACATAAACAGAACCGCTACGGCCAGCCCAACGTGTCATTATGGATTTTCCAGCTAATCTGTCCATTCATCTTAATGGTGCAGAACTTGTGCTTCGTGTCATTCTCTGCCTTTGTTCTACTCCTTCATCTCTTGAAATGTCTGTCATGAAGAAAGTGTTTATTTTGAATTATGTGTTGAAGAAGGTTAGAGTGCACACTTCTGAAGCTTGGCATGAAATTTCCTAAACAAACCTTGCCAGTTGCTTTGTGAAAATAACTGAGGTATGGATTTCAGATTAACATTGTGCATTAATGTTTTTGGAAGCACTTTAAAATAACGGCCGTGGTGTTGGTGAATAAAGGAATCCCGTTGAAGTGCATGTGACATCCGCATTATTAACAAATCAGCTTATTCATTGTAATGAATATTATTATGATAAATATTATCTTAATGTATGATGATTAACAGTTATTACAGAGACTTTTTATTAACTGGAACATTTACTTGTATGATATTTTAACTTAATACAGCACGAGATTTAAACACTTTTCTACTTGGATGTTTTTATATTGGGCTAATGCTGGTATTGTGTTGCTATACAAACACTTGTGGGACATACGTATGTGGGGAAGTGGAGAGCGCATTGTGAAGGCTCAGGGACCCGCTGGAGCTTGAGGCACAAAAAGGATTATGCTAGGAAGTGCAGAGAGTCTCTGAGTCACAAGCAGCTCACTGCTGTGGAATGAAATGATTTCACTTCAGCCTCTCTGCTTCTCTTTTTCCAATGGCTATCTTTAATTAATGCTGTGATCTTTTCCTTACCCTTTTGTAGAGATGGTCTCTGCTGGATTTCTTCAAGTTATACATAATATTCCAATTCTATTCCTGTAGCCAGTTGTGCCTATTATGTATTGCTTGTTTTTCTGAATTAAATATTTTTCTTCTTCTTTTTTTTTTTTTTTTTCCCAATCAGTATTAGCTATACTTCTGTGTCTTTTTATATATATTTTGTATTAAGATACCTGGAAAATTTGTTAGAGGGAATGAACAAACAAGTGAAGTACATTTTTAAGAAATGAAATATGTTCAGGAGGTTGTTGGAGTTCTGAAGGTTTGTTTTCCCTAAATTAATGTGTAGAAACAAAAAAAAGAGAACAGGTTTATTAAACGCATCTGACTGTTTTCTTAGAAGGGAGGATGCTGCTTCTCTGCTTCACTTAAGATCTTTACTGTTCCAATTTTCAGCAATTGATGGAGGTATATACTAGATCTTAAGAACACTAAGACTTCTGTATGAATCAATAGGATTACTTGCACTCAAAACTGAAACTATGTCTATGCACCATTCTTACTGAAGCCTAAAATGTGTTCTGTAATCCGATTAGCAACTCTACTTTTTTTCCCCACACTTCTTTTTTGTATTTCAGAAATAGCATATTGGTATTTTTCCTGTGGATTAAGGATTTCTGAATGGCTGATATCAATGCTAAGGTGAATTTGGAAATGCAGGTAGTACTCAGTAATGCAGCTAGACATGGTGAAACTCATTTCTGTAATTAAAACAATACTTCTAGTTTAAATTCAGTTAAAATCCAGTTCATTATTTCTGCTTTCAAATTAAATTCTTGCAATCCTGTTAACCTCAGTGGAATTGTCAGTTTTTATTTGAACTCAGTATTGATTTTCTTTAGGGTCCAATATTAAATTCAGCAGAGTGTGTGTGGGTGCTGCACCTACTCTAAAAGTGATGTCAAGGTCATACAAATCCTCATTAAAAGTAAGCGTAAACCAAAAGAATTGAGTAAGAGATCTGTGGCTTTTGAAATGTTCACGTTCTTTTCCAATCCTGAAATGTATTATATTTATTAGAGCTTATATTTATTCAAAGTGTGGAGTAGAACCAACTGTTTTAATTAAATTTCCTCTTTATATATAACTAAACTGCATAAACAACAGTGGAAGACACAAATAATTACACTCCTTTTTGACAAAGGAACAGGATTAAGGAAGACAGAACCAGAATGTTTGTCAGTAATAGAGATTAGTTAATATACCTAACAGCAGCATTGTCAGTATCTAGATCTACTTAGGAAGGATAACGGCATACCAATTTGGGAGTTTCAGGTTTATACAAATGCTAATAGGTAACTTCTGCTTTAGCAACATAGAAGGGCAGGAACAGATGATTTATATGATGCTCAGGTGCCAGTACTTGTCGAGAAACTTTGTAACAAGATTAAATTTCTCACCAAAATTTGTAGATATTTGTCTTGTGCTATGTGATTATTTTTGTTTGTTGGTTAAGTCTTTGAGGAAATCAGTCCACTGTATAATTGCTTAGGAAATAAACTGCTGCTATAGTATTTGAAATGTCAATTTTGTGTTGCACTAGACCTCTCATAAGTGAAAAGGAAGAGAGAAATGGGGTGCCATAAATGACATTTCAATAATCTCAGTCACTGGCACAAAATTAGCTCTGAAAGGGATGTATTTAGTACCACTCCCAAACTTTGAACTGTTCAAGTAAATCTCTTTTATTGATCATTAACATTCCTCAGCTGTTCCTTGAAATTCCGGTTATCTCTGAGTGAGAATGTTAGGAAATACATTATTGCTATTTTAGGACCATGGAACTTGCAAATAAACTTCTAAAATTGTGAACAGATTTATTCCTACTGTTACTGTTTTCTGCTGAGATTCACTGGGCAACATTTTGGAATGGAATTTATTTTTTCTTTAAAAAAGTATGAAAAACTTCCTGGAATTTGACACTTAGAGGCTCCTCTCTTATTCTTAGTATGAAAATCATGCTAAACAGTTACAAATCTGATACAACCCAAAACTTTAGAATTAAAAAAAGGGAAGATTTTGGCAGACATAATGCTGCAGAATTCTTCTCTGTTCTGTCTGCGTGTTGCAACTCTTATCACTGAAATCCTTCTCTCAGCTGCCATTGCATACCAAATTAGATCCTTAACATAGCGCTGAATCCAGTGTTTATTAGACTAGATTCTCCCCTAGTCAGTTAAGCTTTTAAGCTGAAATCCTGGCTTCGTTAAAATAAAGGCCTGTATTTTGAGTACATTTTAGAGTTATTAGTTTTTTTCTTTCTGTTTTAGTCCATTTATTTGTGATATAATCACAGTAAATATGCTGATGACAAGTGCCAAGTCTCTGTCATGAGGAGCATATGATAGAAGTGCTAAGTCCATGATGCTTGCTTATTAAAACAGCTCTTGTAAATGAAAACAGTTCTGTTGAAAGCTAGATTGTTAATAAAATCAATCTTGTTTATAACAGGTCTCTGGCACTGGCTTTGCTACACCCTCTCTCAAGTGCTGGTGACTTCACTGACTCTCTTGGATGGGAAGTTCCTGAGTGTTTGGGAGTGTATTTACATGGAATAGACACCTATCTTTACTATTGATAATCCTGCCAATTTAAAAGCTGTCCCACTTTCAACCTAGACTAATCATGCTCATGTAATTACCTATTGTTGTAAAATTTTCTAAAATATAATTATATTTCACCACAATGCAAATGTTCAGTTTAGTTTATGTTTTATCACAGGACAACAGATCATACCGTCTGAAATGAATTTCAAGTGTTTTAATGATTTTGTTAACAAAATCATTAATCACTTTTGAAAAGGATCATTACTCAGATACCTGTTGGGTGCAGTGAGCAGGGAGTGAGCATAGGGAGCACAAAGGCGCAGCAGGGTCGGAGGACCAGCAGTAGCGGCAGTAGCCCAAGTGCTGCCTACGCCTGTGCCTAACGCTGTGAAGGTCCCTGGAATGAAAGCCACCAAAGGAAAGCTCTTCCCAAGATGCCAAGAGATCTTGACGAGGTTATGGCCTGAAGGGTCACAGGACTTTATGTGGGTTTCTGCAGCCAGAGTATTTTGGGATTGTATAAAACTTATTATGGGCTATTTTAATGGGATCGTGGGAATATTTGGGGGAAGGATCAAAGGTTGATGAAGGTGGGTGAGGGAGGAGAAAGCATGGGAAGACGGAGGGAAAAGGGTAAAGAAGCATGTTGTCACTTGTAAGCAGCTTGCTGGTCATTACACTCGTCTGACTGAGCGCTATGCCTGATTGCTGCAGTCTGTATTCTTAAAACCTCCTATTTCCAACCATCCCCTACGTACCCCGCCTCTGCCCTGAGCCTGCCTGTATGAACCCTAAGAAACTTGGAGGTAGGTTAGAGGGCCTGAGTGCCAGCCATGGCATGTGAGGCTGCAGATCTGGGGGACGTCGGTGCCAGGCTCCAAGGGGCAGCTGCTGGACCACTGCACATCTGGGCCGGTCCAGCTGCTGCTCTTCACAGGACTTTGAATGTTTGTGATGTGGCTGGTTCATATTTAGTGTTTGGAAGTCAGGGATTACAAATAAAACTATGGTTAAAGACAGTTTAGTTTTTGCATATTTAATATGTGAAAGTAACTAGCAGGTGACTAGTAAGAAAGCATTTTGTTCTGTCCCTCATGTTAAGTTGATTTACTATTATGAAAGCAAACACAGATTTCCTCTCTTGTAGACTGGGTACTTGAGACTGCTCACAGGGTTTTGTACAGCATTCCTGAGATGCCTGAAGAAGCGTGTGGACTCTCTTATATAAATAATAGTGCACATACAGTAATATATGTGTATATAAGAATATTATTTTTTTTGGTTTAATTCTACATGGATTTCATGAAAGACAAGTACAACGTAATGCAAATGGCAGGTAGAGAACTTTGCTTTTTGGTGAGAGATTTTAAGAACAAGAAAGATAAAAGGCTGTCTAATCAGAATAGGAAAAAATTGTTGATGGTTTCTCCCCGCAGTGGAGTTTGCTAAAAGACAAAGTAAATTGTATCTATCTACAGATACATGATCAAATATCTGTTTATAGATACGTATAGTATTTTCCTTGTATTGTTAACAGCTAATGAATTGATAAAGGTTCCCACAATAATTAGAAATGTTTGTTTGAGGCAATGCATTTACCAATTTAGGACCATAAGTCAAAGTGCAGTACGTTGTTGTCAAGCGCCTTTTGTGCCTGGAAAAGGTGAACTGTAACATCTATCAGTGATTCAGTTATGTCAGTGAGGAAAAGGTTGTTTCTTAACTGCACTTAAAACTGGAGATTTTCAAATGGTATGGTTTTAGCCACATAGTGTCAATCGGAAATGTCACCTGAGTTGAATGATTAATGTAAGTTACAAAAAGTTTGTAACATACAGCTCCATGAATATGCTGCAATATGTTGCTATTCAGAGAAAAGAAAAAAAAAAGAAGTAAAAATGGGATTTCTTCAACTATTTGTTCTGTCTGAGATCACAACATTGAACACTGTGCTTGTGCTTTTGCTGTGACGTGCTTCTGAAGGCAGTGGTGCCTTGCACGTGCGTGGGAACCCGCGAGTTGGTTCCTTTATGGTTATAATTATGCATCAGTCTATGCTGTATAGAAATGGGGCATGTGACAGTAACTGTGAATCCAGAATCCAGTACATACAAGAGTTGTTTTGGAGCACAGCTTTCAGGTATAGGTATGCTTTTTACAAGAGGAAACACAACAAACAAATTACACAGTTTTTTTCCTTCTAGAGAGCTATTAAAAGCTTTAAATCATTCCATTTCACAATTGAGTACTTTATACCCTCACCAAGTATTAGAGAAACCAATAAACATTTTAGAGGGCTTTAAATCGTATTAGAGGTATTATTTTTGTGCTTATATAAGGTGTAAGTACCTTAGTTCAAAGGTAGGTCTTAGAGAGTGTCATAAACATAATCCTAAATGAACTAAAATAGATTTCTGCCTCGTAAGAATATCACAACTTGTAGGGTCAACATAGTGGATCTTCTTACGTATTCAAAAGATGTACTTACATGTTTCACTGGCAATTTTGGGAATCTCACATTTTCAGATGTGAAATTCATGTTCTAGGCCTGCTGCTGTTACACTATATTACTAATGTATCCTTTAGAGTCAGGGGATGTAACCATATGCAACAGTTGGTGGAAAGTGGAGGAAAACATTTTGTTTGAACATTTGAATGTTTTGTGGTTTTTTTTGCTGATTTTTTTTTTGTTTTTGTGGTGTTTGTTGGTTTTGTTGGGGGGTTTGGGTTTTTTTGTTTGTTTGTTTGTTTTAAGGAAGGAAAACAAATGGCTGTTTGAAGCTGCTCAGAATGTTGCAGACTGTTTCAGAACTGAAAATCAGTGCACAAACCACAGATGAAATGCTTTCAAAATAAGAGATGTCCTATTGCTATGCTGTCTAGGTATGTGTGCACAAGACAAGTAGTTTTATCTATGTACTGTGTAACATGCGTAAGCCAACTCGGATGTTTGGAGATGTCTATGTGATTGATCACATAGCTTCACGATAAATGAGTTCATTCTATGTGTGTATCGGAATACAAACAATGTGTGTGTTGTGTGTCCAAAAAAACATTGTAAGTTGCCCTTGGGACTTACTGTTAGGTAAATGCTTTTCACAAAGGTATGAATAAAAGTGAGAATAGCAGCCTTCTGATATATCTAAGAGGAGATTGCCATGACGGTGAAGCTAGGCTTTTTAGGGAGATGCCCAGCAAGATAACAAGAAACAGTTGGCATAAACTGGAAATACAAGAGGAAAAAAAAATTATCTACATGAGGATAATTAAGCAAACAGATTACTTGGGAAGGTTGTGGAGCCTCCACCCTTGGTAGTTTTCAGTGCCCAATGGGGTAAAGCCCTAAACAATGTGATCCAAATTCAGTGTTGATCCAGCAGAGCAAGAGGTTGGACTGGAGATGTCCCAAGGTCCCTTTGAACCTGAGTGCTTCTGCGAGTCTGCCGTGTTTGCAGTGAACTCAGTCAAATTCTGCCTCTGAATGTATGCCACTTCCTACTGCAGAAGTTGATGACAGTCCTTCCAACACAGCTGTAGTAAAATTTACCTCTCATTTTATAAAACAAAACAGAAACCCTTTGTGTTGTAGGTTTTAACATGGCATTAGAGTTAAGTACAGTATTTTTTCAGTAACTTGTAAGATGCACTCTGTTGAGGTGTTGTCTGTGGTATAAGGTTCCTTGTCATCACAAAACTCTGAGCATGAGCCTCTGCATTTGTATTAAAATTTTCCTGCTATCACTGGAAAACTCATTTTTTAGTTCACAGTGCCTTTGAATCCAAAACAACTTCACTTTTTGCTTCTCTTGATCCTCTTTGAATTGGCTGGTAGGGGGAGCTGTTGGTTGGAGTTCAGTCCATCCAGTTAATATTGTTTTCCTTTTTTATTATTATTCACTAGAGGATTGACTGTTTAAATGCTTGCATGAAAAGACAATTTTTTCCAGTTACTATGTTCAGAAAATATTCATTTGGGTACAGAAAAGGAGAAACCAGGAAGCATGAACAAGAATCACTGACGTTCAGCTCCAAAGTGCAACAATTTGATCCTTGGGAAGAAGTAATTAGTAGCATGTATTTACCTAGTATTGCCACAGCTCTTTAAAGGCTTTAGTGCCGTATTTGTAAATGGGATGTTGCCTTGAAGTGATACCTTGATAAACTTCGTTGTGCAGATCATAAAACCAGCAGGGTTCATTTGTATTTAGGATTGTACTCTGTTCCAGCATTTGGAAAGTGTTTGATTTGGCTTCAGTATCCCTCCCAGCTCCCACCCTCATTCAGACTGTGCTTTTTCTCTTTTCCTCTTCCGTGCTGGATGGTGTGGCTACAGCCGTCCTTTGCTTTCCATACCGAGCTAAGAGCAGAATGAGAGAGTTGTTTCTTCCCTGGGGGCTGGTGTGGGAAGGAGTCAGAAATGTCTTTCAAAGAGTCTTTCAAACTTGGGAGTAATTGATGCTTTTTGAATTCTCCAGACTGTGGTCTGTAGCTTACCAGTAGACATGTTATGTGGTTTTGTCGCCATCTGCTTGTTCCTGGCAATTTCAAGGAGTTCATAGCATCTTCACCGCCAAGAAGAGTCTGATGTCTTTTATGAAGACCTGGAAACCAGGAGAAGAAGGCCAAGTAATGTCAATATTCAGAACTCATAACATAAATCTCTCATTTGGCTCCTGTTCTGGTGATGTTTGTAGTGTCTCTCGTGATTTAAAGACAGGTCTGGAAGAAGCCCAAGAGCAATACCAAAGGAGGGCATCTAAATGTGTGATGTGCCTCACCAGGCTCGTGCCGCTGAGCGCAAAGGGGGAAGAACTGATTTTCAGGGGCACTGTTGAAGGTAACTTAGCTTACTCTCACTGTTGAAGATAGTTTAGCTTACTCTGTCGCATAGACTATGGCTCATTCTATAGTCAAACTACCGACCTTTGTTTCAGGGTGCAGGTATTTCTTAATGTATTGTGTCTTCTTTATGGCAAGGACCCAAACTGCATCCATAGTTAGACACTCAAAGTGTAAGCACTTGAGTTCAGATACTATACCTAGGTTCAAAAAAAAAAGAAAAAAAAAGACAACATTTCTGTTAGGTTTCTTTTCCAGCCATTAGAAGTGATCTGCCCGCTTGTTCATTTGTTTCCCACCCAGACACAGAAATTATGTGCAGTAAGCTCCGAGGGTGAATTCTTCTCGCCAGGATTGCAGCCTGACCCCTGCAGAGGGAGCTGGCGCAGAGGAGATCCCGCACTCTCTTCCCCGCTGCCTTGGGCTGCTGGAAAGATTTGGTCTGCGTACAGATGAGCCTTTTCTGTTCCTATTTCCTCAGTTTGAAATGTTGACTCTTTGCTCGCAGATAATCTTTTGATCCTTTTTTGTCTGGCCCACAAACTTGTAAATCATGTCATTCATGTCCTCATGGTTGCCAAGTGTATTAATGTTTAAAAATAAAGCAAGCCAGCATATTTTCTTATGGCAGACATCCTGGAGCCCTCTGTTTTGGATGTTATAGGCATCATGCTACACAAAGGCCAACCAAAAATTCCTGAGCATAAAGTGATGGAAACAAATTTATATATAAGATATCCAGTTTAAAAAAAAAAAAAAAAAGAAAAAAAGAAAAAAAGAAAAAGAGAAGGGTTTTGCAAGTTAGGAAACATTTTGGGGCAGCAGATTTTCAAATAAATGGCCCTGCTTCAACCAAAACTGCAGTGACTCATAATCGTATCAGTATAACATTTCTCCCTCCCACTGGGCTGTTTTGGCTTTTCCAACTGACTAATAAGAGTATCTGACAGTCGTCTTTATTTCTGATATACTGGCAATGTACTCAAGGATTTCCAAAAACATTTTTAATACAGGCATAGTATTATCGAAGAGCTCATGGGATCCAGGTGCTATTTGCTGAATGATTTCTTTTTCCCCACTTTTTAAAAAAAAACAACAAAGTATTTGAAATTAATTTCAGTCACTTAAAAGGATTTGACAGGCACTCTGCTGGCAAGACTCGGCTAATTAGTGATGGTTTATTTTCCAGGGACTGTTTATTTTCAATTTGGCAACAGGTAGATATAAAAAAAAATTAATCATGATAACACATTTCTCTGTGCATACCTGAATAGACACACATGGTTTTAGTTGTGTGTTTCTGGAGTGAATTGGTCGCAACCTCTGTTGTTGGGTTGCCATACTCTTCCTGTTGTGTACGATTCCACAATTACATTTTGCTTTGAGAAGCTCATATACTTCCTTTGCTTGTAACATGCTTTAAGCTGTGTCAGAGACAAAGGTTCTTGTGGATTTTTTTAGCATTATTGGAACTGTAAAGTATTAAAAATTACCACTTGCTTTATGCCAGCTGTAATGCTGGGGAAATCTACAGGTGCTTCATAATGGCATGTGAGCATTCCAGAAGCTGAAGCCCAAACTGCTCAAGCAGCAGCAGAAAGAGCAGTAGGAAGGCAGCGTTGGAAACATCTGGGAGCTTTGAGCAGCAGAAGTGCTTGAGGAAAAGGGAAAGTCAGGTGGACAGCCCACTTCTCTGACTAACCTCAATACCCGAGTATATCAGAGGTCTACCTCTTCATAGAGAGGACTGCTTGGGACATGAACTCTCCTGATTTCTGGGATGTGAACAGAAAGCCATAATAGGCTTCCTGCTGACTGTCCCTTCAAATTCAGCATGTCACAACTGCGATGCATCCTCTCAAGTCCTGTCAAGGACCAGTTTTCAGTTGCAGGCCAGTTTTCTGTTCAGCAGCAGTGCTTCTGCTTAGCAGTGCAGTGAAAGGCTGAGTAATGGTTCTTCGTTCAGCTGTGGTGGTATTTGATGGCCGCGTAAAACAGGATTTATTTTTCCTTTTATTTCTTTAAACACATTCTTACACACTTCAGTTTGCTGCTTTAAAATTGTGTTGTTTGCATTGTGAACTCATGCATGCAAATTCAGGATATGCAAGTTTTCAGTACCTTGCAGAACTTTATATGTGTTTATACATTATATTGGTCTTTAAATGCATAAATACGTACTAAGATTTCCAAAGGAATTTGCTCTGTTCAGAGCATAGAGGAATGTGAATAGCTGTTATGCATTTTTGCATGTCCTGGTAATTCCACTTGCATAATTACCTAGCAATGGACTCATAATTAACAAGCTAAACTTTCCAGAGTGTGCAAGCTGTTTCTGCAGAACTAAATAATTGCAGAGCAAACATCCTAAATATGCATTTAACTTAACCACTGTATGGTATGTGCACAATTGAGAATTACAGGAGAGAGGAATATCCCTGTGACAGTTTGTTTCAGCAAGCCAGGCTTTGAAGGATAACTAGTTATTTGAATCAATCATGAGTTTATCAGATCAAAACCCTACTTGTAGAGTGTTTTGATTCAAAGAGGTCATGTGCAACAGAGGCTGGAAAAAAACTCCAACCTAAATTTACTGCAATTTGGGTTTTCATAGTAGCTTGCATTTGGATTTTGGACTTCATTTCATGTACTGAGAACAATCAGAAAACTTTACACGTAGGGAAGTTATTACACAGCTGTTAAAAGGTGCTTTTTCTGAAGCAGCATCTTCCTGTTTCTGACACTGTGATATGATGTTTGGTTAAAGAGGATTGAAAAATGAAGGTTATTGAGTGCGATATTCTAATTAAAACAGGAGCATAGCCTAGGAGTACTTCTGCTTTCAGGTTCTTTCCCTGGCATCAGTTGAAAACTTGGGCTGACCCTTGGCATGTTAAGTGCCCCTCTGCCTGCTGTAGATACTTAGTACCACTTTAGACAAGTCACTTCATCTCAGTGTTTCAGTTCTTTATTTATATTACAGAGCTAATATGCTGCTTCTCCCCTTCATTGACTTTCACATCTGTTTTATCTCCACCGAACAGAGCCCTGAGCTGGTCTTTTTTCCCACCTCTGTTTTAAAAAAACTCTTGCTTGGTGGTGGTCCCATCTCAGGTGGTGCCCGTAACCATTGCCATAATAAATCGACCTAACAATAATCATATTTTAAACCCACAATCCCCCATATTTCTAGAGGATTTTACACTGTATCTGTGCACTCTATAGCGAAAAAAGATCCTACCTGCAGTATTTCAACTGACTCATAAACATTTAATCAAAATTTATGGCAATAACCATAACCCTGATGTAGTCTGAGGTCTTTCTGCTGTGAATTCATTCAGTTCAGTAGTATTTCAATGTACGTTTTGCAGAAGTTTTATATTCTTTAAAAATTGAGGTTTTAAATTAAATGTGAAAATATAATATGTTCAACATATTATATTCAGTTTATTTTTTGTATTGCTTTTTTACTGCCCGTGCAGTTTCTGCTTCCACTTTGTCAGTCTTTTCTGTGACTGTGCATAAGTACTTCATATGCGTTGTTGGGAGGCTGGATGCTTTGATGTTTTTGACAAAGCCGTGAGCGATGGACCAGCATCTGATCGGGTATGGTGACTGGGGCCTGAGCGTGTCCAATGAAGTGATGCAAGGCAGACAAGTTTATTGCTGCTGGCCACTTGTGGAGCGGGGCATCATGTCTGCCTCAATGGATCCTGAAGACAGCATTGAAAAGACAGCAGCTGCTGGGGGCAGCTCACGTGCTCAAGAACATGCCGGGGAATTTCCAGCAAGCTTTGAATAGGTGGGGCAAGTCAGCAAGTTAAAAATACTTAGGTTTTGGGTTGAACTCTGCATGGACTGATGTGTCAGGTAAAGAATCCTGCCCGCTAGCAGGGCTTTCCCCGGAGGAGGCTGACAAACTGCACAAGTGAAGGCAGGAGCTGAAATATAGCAGATAGATGAGCTTTGTCCTCCCATAGAGAAGGAAGGCATGTCCTTCACCTAAGCTGGTTGTCATCCATGTGAGTCCCAGTCAATCTCAGGAGTCTGCTGGGCCAAGCTGGGGACCTAGTGTAGATTCAGGATTCTTTGCTGGTCCAAAAGAGCTGCGTTATCAGGACTCTGAAGGTGTCCTAGAGACTCCCTCTCCTCCTGCCATAAGATGCGGTTTGGTTCCTCCTGAGATTGAGCTGGGGAGTAGTGTTTCACCTGTTCCCTGCAGCAGTACTTAGAGTTGTGGCATGATGGGGTGGACAATTATACTGAAGCAATTCTACGTGCATTGATTTTTAAAAATTTTCTTCTCTGGTATTACCTACTGGGTACTTACTCATTTCAAAGCACCCTGATGATGGCAGGTTGCCTTTTTACCAGTGCAAATCATAGAACTGTATTTAATAGTGCAGCCTTCTGAAAGGTGTGTGGTGAAAAAATAGTATGATTACATCAAAACTTGTATGTTGTTATCACTAAATAAATGAAAGAACAGCTAAAGAAATTATTTTTTTCATCAATGATCTTTTTTTCCCCCAGCTTAATTAACCAATCAAATTTACCTGCTTTTTCACTTGTTTAACCCCAAACAATCATGTGCAGATGCAATGTGTAGGATCGATGAATTCTGGTTTCCACTGGCATTAGTGAAACTTCTACTAATTTACTGAAGATACCATATGGTCCATAGCTCTTTGCTTTCCTTCTTAGATAGAATAATGTCATTTCACAAGAACAATGAGGATTTCAAATGGAGGGAAGACAGCTTAGAGAACTGAAGGAGAGAAGTGTTTAATGAATTGTAATGTAAACCTGAAGAAAAATAGTTAGTTGAGTATGCATTGTATATGAAATTTCTTTAAAAAATAGCCGTTTTCCTAAATGGTAGCAAAAATGTATCATGACGCTTAAAAACCTGTAATTCTTTATTGTCAAGATCTGTATGGCAACCAAACTACATGACTTTTGGCCTTCATTCCTGAGGCAACGAGGCTAAAATGGTAACACCCTCTGCCTTTTCTCCTCCAGCTTTAAAACACATTGGAAAATTTCATCCAGATATAGCAGAAGAGCAGAAGTCTGAAATTCATGACAGTCTGCAGCACAGGCACTGACTGTGTGATAGCTTGGCTTGCTAATTGCTTACTGAAAGCATTAGCATTTGTAAAGCTATTAAGTGTTAATTTCGATTTATGATTTCAATTTGTGTTCATTTTTCAAACAGAAATTAATTTTCCCTGGGCTTTTTTAAAGTACATAGGTACACACAAGCCAAAGCAGTACATACTGTTTGGTACAATTAGAATAGAAACTAACCTTGAAAAAATATAATTTTTATATATATACATATACACACTCACAAAGTGGGACTTCTGTTCCTGTTTGCTCACAGTATTGGGAATATGTACATTTTAAAAGCTAAAAAAAAATATTGTGAGGAGTCATAGGTATGAAGAAAGTATTAATTCTGTCGATTTGTTTCCTTGAATCTTTCGTAGAGAATCATCCTGCCCTCTGTTGACTCTGAAGTACACTGCAAACTCAGAAATTTGTACCAGTTAACAACCTGAATTAATCTTGCTTGCCTATATAAGTTCCCTCCTGCTACTTTCTGCCACTGAGAACAGTGTACAGATGTTCTTTCATGCTAATCATTAAAGAGAAAAAAATATGCTTCATTTCTTCTTACCTAGGCGTTAGTCAATTTGAATAGCAAATCACTATTGTATGCCTAGTTCCTAACTCAATTTTAAGTGCTTTTCATCCTCATCCGTAACACAGTTTTTTCTTGAAGAGCATTGTTTAGGTATTTTTTTCTGATGTAGTACAGCACCTCAGTCTGCAAGGAGTTAATTTTAATGTCATTATGAATGAATACTTTGAAACAAAAGGTTTGAAGTCTTTTTCTCAAATTTTAAGAATTTGCTGTTTTATTAAAAAAGATATTTTAATTTTTTTTTTACACAATAGGCATTCCACGCAGCATTTCTGTCATAAATACATGCCATTACATCTAAACAGACAATCCCAGTCACTGGTTTGCATAGTTGCAGCCAAAACATTTCCAGTTTGGTACTGATATTACTAAGCAGTATCACTCTCTCTTACGAAAATATTTTGTTGCTACCAATTGACATACTCCTTATGCTGCACGGTTTCCTTGTGGAAGCTTCCGTCTTTCCTACTCTTAATTGTATGATGTTTTTTCTAAACTGTTGCTAATAAACTGGACAGTATTGAAAGATTTAATGACTGATATATATTAAGATAGAATATTACTTTATGTTAATATATTTTGAACTAGGTTATGCATGTAAATTTTTAATACAAATGATGAACCACAGGATAATTAGACTGATGCAAAACAATATACAGTATGAGGAAGTAAGTACACTTTATTTTTACTTCTTACACGTGTTTCTCTAAAGCTCAAATTATCTCTTGACTAGTGGAAGACAATCTGTTAATTGAAACCTAGGCTACTTTTTTCTTTCTTAAGGCCCAATTTAGACTAGATTTCAAAAACTAAATAAACAACAGTCTGCCTGCCCATTAAAAAGGAGTGTGTCAGATTTCTGTGTATTTAAGTCTTTTAAATAATCTCCACTTAACTGTTCACGAGGGGCCATGTAATCTTTAAGGACTTCTCTTGCCGTCGCCTTTTGGCCCAGAATAATGGGGATGTGCTTGGGTGTTGCAGGGTGGGAAGGATTTGCTCACTGAAACAGCTGCAGGTAAATCATCAGTGTGTACTGTCTGCCACCGGCACTGTGTGCAGTATGTACATTTAAAAACGGCAAGGGAAAGTTTTTTGCCTACAGTGACACTTCAGTTAATACGAAACCTGTAACAGATGCCATGACTAGTTAAATACAGATTTTAAGTGGAATAAGCTGTCCCTTTACAATTTGTCTGTATTACAAAGTTTACTTTAGTAAAGGCATTGCGAACGTTGGTGTATAGAAGATGTGCGTGACCCCTGTGCAGTACAGCTTTGCACTGCTGTGTTCCCTGAACCCTGGGGACAGGCAGGACTCTCCTGCCGTTATGCTCCTGCTGCTTGTGGTGGCCACTCCAGGTTGCCTGGATCAAAAATGACACTAGAGATTTACAGGTAGGAAAACCTGTTAAGGGGTGTTCCGAGTGTGCTGAGACTACCTGGGAAAAGAGCATGGAGCAGGTTAACAGGTTAAGGAGAAGGTTAACAGACCCCAAAGCGCACAAGGAGAAACTGAGAGAGTTGGACGTGGCAAGATGTTTGAAGGAGGGGACCTACATGGCAGAGGTGTCACAGTGATCTCCTGGGCAGGGACGCTGGCGCTGTGACTAGAAGCTGTAGGATTGCAGCTTGGGGCTGGCTACACAAGGAGACTGGGGCAGGAGAGAAATGCACTGCGACGCTTGACTGCAGGTGGAGGGTAGAGTAGCTGTGCTTGGATTGCTGTAAGTGCTGTGCAATGCTAACCACTGTCTAAGGACCAAGGTAAGGTCTTGGGTAATGTCCTAGATCGGCAACTGACAGGAGTGACTTCTCTTTACTTTCAGTCTTCTAGCACTGCACTTCTGCTTTGGTGGATCAGTAACCTGCCTCACATCTTACCTGACTTTGCAAAACTCAAAATCGAGCATGTGGCTGCAGTGCAAATTAGAGGAAAACCTGTAAGGAAGTGTCGAGAGCCTGGAAAGAACTGTCTATATCTGCATTGCTGTTCTGTGCAAAGAATAAGGTGTGAGCAAAGACTACATAATGGTCAAAGAGGAGAGAGTAAAAGATGTAACAGAGCAATGACTGCTGTGAGCAAATGGGTCATAAGTTCTGTAGAAAACATCAGCACATAGAGGTGTCGTTAAAGATTCAGTTACAAAGCCATGCACAAGGGTATTAAATCGAAAGTTCCACCGTCGTGATTAATCTGGTATTTCCTGCCTTTTTAATCAGACCTTTTAAAGTTTGTTTGAGTTGGTTTTGAGTTGGTGTGTATGTGTGGTCACATACTGGTGCACAGGCGTGTATCATTGTATTGCTGTATCTGTATTGAATCACTATAAATCATTAGCCTTTTATGTGCTAAAACCAAAGGATATTCACAGACTCAAAATCTCCAGAGAAAAGTACAGAATTTTTACATGAAACTTTTACTCTTGCAATGCTTTAAATGTGTCGGAAGACGCATCTGGCTCAAGATGTTGTTGAGCTGAAAATAGTTGGAGGCTGGGAAAACAGTATGTTTGTACTATTCCTACTCTTTCTTAGGTACCTGCGCATGAGTCACTGCATCAGGCTGGGTACAGAGCTAAATGAACCTGTGCTCTGACCCAGAACATTCATTCCTATGTCACCGTAACTTAATGGTGCAAAGTAAATAGAGGCAAATTCATTGAAATATTTTTGAAATTTTAATGCCAGCACTACCGATACCTTAAAAATAAAAACTGCCCTGATAAAATAATTCTTTATGCTTGTCAAAGTGAAGTGGAACATCTTGCATTTCTTTTTCAGGACTCAAACAAGAAAATTGTATTTTAATTTAATTGTAATATTGAAAAAGATAACCTAAAAGGAGGAAGATTTGAGAGAGCATTCAGATATTCATGAAAGGGTCTGGAGATAAGAGTCTTTGAAGATAGGGCTGCAATGCTTAGGCTGCCCTATTGGTATTGCTGCTCTGCTTTGCCATGGGGGAGTATTGGGCTCGGCCAGGCAGATAGTCACTGAAGAGATTATTTTTGGCTTTTGGGGTCAGTACTTCAGATCCAGACTCAGATCTTTGCAGGTGTGGAATTTCTTTGAATGTTTGGCACTTCACTAATTTAAAAATAGCTACACTGAGGGTTAGGTTTTTGGTTATTTTTTCTTAAATGTTCATTGAAAAAATTGCTGCTGAACTGAGTCTTGACATGCTGTATTTTAGCCCCAAGCAGATTTTTATGGCTGAGTAATAAACCCCTGGAAATAGGGTTTTATAATGGAAAATGCAACTTAACCTTAAGTAGAACAGCACCTTACAATAACACATATTTGGAACCTACAAAATCCCTTGCTCCCAAGGGTGGTGTTATAGTGAAAAGGAGTGTAATAACAGTTTAATTTATCATAAATACATAACATATTTTATGATGATTTGATTGTGTTGAAAAATTTCACCTTACAGATTTTAATAAAGCAACCTACTGGTAAACTTATTGCAGTTGGGTTTCTTTTCCTTTGACTAGGCGTCTTGGCAGAGTGAAGCATAAATGACTTAGTTTTAGAAGCTGGTTAATAAAAAATAGATTTCCTTTCCCTTTGACTTGTTTATGAAGCTGAAAAATGACTAGGCAGGTCACTGGTGTGTGGCAGAGCTAATTTCTACAGTTCTTCAACTGGCAATCAGTAAAACATTATGGTTAAGCTGAATAATCCATTTTCCTTCATGAACATGAAATGCAAAAAATGATCTAAGATACATATATCAAAACCAGGAAAATTCCCATCTTCTGTAAAAAAGGAGAACCAGATAAATGTGGACTGTGCTACCTTTTTGGTAAATTGGTCACCAGGAGTGCCCCATACCAGGGATAGATAGGTCTTGCTTTCTTAGTTTGCAGTGGTATGGTGAGAGCTGTTTCTTGGCCATACTCTGCCTAAACTGAAGTGGCATCAAGGACTGCCACAAATCAAAGCAGAATTCATGTAGACCGTTTCCTTGCCCGGTAACCAACGTAACACTCATGATACCTTCCTAATGAAATAAGGATATTGAATTTTCAGCTTTATTTGTCCTCCCATCCTATGTAATTTATAAATTAGAAATTGAGAAGTAGCACTTAAGTTTTTAATTTAGTCTGTGTTGTTGTGTTTCACTATTATGTTGGTCTTACCTAAGTTATAATAATTTACAGGGAAAAAAATGTTATTTGGAACCATTAGAATTGTTTTAATTAAACTTGGGAGGACTTTTGAATTAAGCATATGTTGTATGCTGAGACTATATACTGATAATAATAATAATAATAATTTAAAAAATGCTTTATATGTAAAGTTATGGTGCTTATAGGTGAAAGTTAATATTGTATGTCAAGCCCAAAAAACTTGGAAAAAGTTATCTAAAATTACTTGATTAAACACAGTAGTTCTGAATTAAAACTCCTATTGAATATCTAGAGGACCAGAAGTAAATGGTATTGCTTGTTCCTTCTCAGTCATTCTTCTGAGAGCCCTCTCCTGAGAAGCCAGGAATCTCTCCAAGAGATTCTTAAAATGCCATTCCTACAAAATGTGAATGCAAACTGATTTTTATTGGGTTTTTTGGAGTATGAATTGAATTGATGACTAGTAATAGAGTATGTGCTTGATGTTATCGTATAGATCTAGAACCAAGTGAATAATAAGTTAGATATTACCAGAGTGTCACATCTTTGCATTTTTGTTGTAAAATACTGTTTTAGTCTGCACTTGTCAATTATTTTGATCCCTTTTACTCTACAATTATGAAATGGAAATTATGACAGATAAAAATAACATGAAGTCAGAATGTGTCCTGTTAGGTTTTACAGCCTATGTCTGAAAACGTTTGGCCTGTGGGCTTTCATAGTGTTTTTTTGGTTTGTTTTGGTTGGGTGGTTTTTTTGTTTGTTAAACACTTCCTTTCTCCCTTGACTCCTACAAATATTGAGTTTATTATAATTCTCACAAAGACAGAAAGAATTTACTAAGAAAACTGAGCGACTAGGCAGAAGCTAGATTTTTAGGGTTTTGTGTTTTTTCTTTTTTTTTTTTCTTTTTTTTTTTTTTAATATGCTGGAAGATGCTTTGAGTGTGCAATAAAACCCACAGCTATTTTTTCAGTTGGTTTGTGACCAGGTGAGGGTGCAGAAATGAGTTGCTGGGCAATATTTCAGTTAATATTTCTTTTCAGTGGTAATGGATGGCAGTCTCCTGAAAAGTGATCTTTTAGAAGACAGTAAACCTGCAGACCTAAATTGTAACTTGGCCTGACAAAAATCACAGCAGTTTGAAAAATGCTAATAATGATTCTTTGAAATTGCTGGATAGTTCATCACTGCCTAACGCTTATCAAGTTTTAAAGCTTTTCATTACAGATTGCAAACACAGAAAGATGAGAAAAAGGGATAGAAAGGGGAAGCAAAAACCAAGTTGAGATTCCTGTAGAGCAGAATCAGCTCAAAGCTAGGACTCTTGAGAAGGCTGATTACCCTTGTCCTGATACTGGACTTTGTGATACAAAAATTTGCTCTTCTTCTTCTTTTATCATTAAAAATTTGGTATCTTTTGATCAATAATTTCTATATGAAATAAAAACTGTTGTCTCTGAATTCAGTGCACCTTCTCATCAGTGAGTGGACTGGAGCATTAGAAGTTACCTGAACATGCATTCAGAGTGGTTCCAGGACTTGTCTAGGGTTATTAATTAGCTCCTTTAAATTGTGTACACTCATTTGCATAATATCAGCATTTTTTGATACTCTGGATTCAAATAATTTTTGACCTGAAGGCAAGGTCTAACTGCCGTAGTCGAACTGTGCCTTGAAGGTCCACCGTGAATGCAGTTGTGTGCTCCGTTGCAGCCATGTAGCAGCAGGGTTTAGTTTAATCTGCAGCATCTGCGTCCCTACGGCAGCAAGATGTCATGTAAACCCAAACTCTTTTCCATCTATCATTTAGTTTCATCCCATTGCCTGTAGGCCCCCTTTTCTGCTTTAATTCCATGAAGTTGCAGGCTTGCAGTTCCAGCCCTGTCCCACTAACTTCGATTTTCTCCTTGTATTTTCTGCCACTTCTTCATGGCATCTGCTATCCCGTAGCAAAGATGTAGTCTCACTTTTTTTGCTCATCAGCTTTCTTTACCAACTTTCTTTACCAACTTGTCCACTTTCAGATGGACATCTTTAGGCTTTCTCATTATGTTTCTCATATGAGATCTTGTATTCACCTACAAAACTGTGTGGTGCCTACAAAAACTTAGCACTGGTTAGTTTGATGGGTATGAGTTGGTGCCTACATAGTTGGTGATCAATATTGTCTATGATTTCTTTCATGCCAATATACATTAGACTTTCTTGCTTCATAATTAAATCTCAGCTCTCAGAGATGGGTATGTTTTTACTGTTTTTTTTGTTCAAGCCTTAATGGGAGTATTGGATCTGTGATTATCAATGGTAATGCCCCAAAAAATTTTTATTTTGGTATGTACCTCGGTCGTGATTTGGTCATAGCCGGCAACAAAGAACCAGGCGGTGGCTTGCTCAACCCCGCACGGCGGTGGGGGGAAAATCGGAAGAAAAAGGCAAAACCCGTGGGTTGAGATAAAGGCAGTTTAACACAACAGCAAAGGAAAGAGGAAAACCACAACAATAACACTGATGGAGGAATGGACGCACACGGTTACTGTAGCAGCGCTCACCGACCCGACCCCGGGCAGCCCCAACCCGATCCCAAGCGGCGACTTCCTCCTCCTCCCCCTGCCCCGGCCAGCTCCCCGCTATGGACTGGGCATGGCCCCACATGGTATGGAATACCTGTGTCCCGGGCCAGAAAA
>VYXH01005431.1:1839537-1876709 GCA_013397275.1 Burhinus bistriatus
GGTTTGAAAGCTGATACATTTTTATCTAGCTTTTAAAGAATTACTGGAAACTAAGATGTTATTTGACCTCATCATTGCTTTGATGCAGCATAATGAAATAAATTGCAAGCTATTGCACCATTCTTCATACCTTGATTAGCCTGTATTGAATAGCTGAACTCTGCCCTTACTTTCTGTATCCCCTTTGAGAGGAAATATTAGCATGAAAGTATTTTTTTTTTTGTCTTTATTTCCCACCCCATTCCCCCACCCTTCCCTTAACAAATAAGTGCTTTTTATCCAGAGTTGGCTTTGGCAGGTGTACTGTCATGTGTAAAAATTGATGAGTTTTTCTCATACATAATACATTTATATTTTTCTCCTACTACTCAGCTTTTAATAGATCAGATCAAAACTCTGGCTAGCAATTTTGTGGAAATATTTTCTGTATTTTGTGAAAACCTCTTGGAAGCAATCAAAATATTGTACAAGGCTGGAACTTTACCTAGTTGTTAATTGGCAGGTTAAACTTTTATGGGTTTCTGGTACCCTGGTGATACATGACTATTAAAAATCGCAGGTGGTTCAGAGGAAAGGGGGAGGTGAGTTCCTGTGCTAGTAATATATCATAAAACTATATATTTCATGTGCCTGTTGTGAAAGTGGAGACTTTAATACTTTTTCACAATATAAGCTGATTAAAGAATCTTTATGGATCTCATTAACTAAAGTTTTCTCTGTGAACATTGAAAAATGCAACACTTATGGATAAGAACGGCAAAAATAATTAGCCTCTCTGGTGCCTTCTTTGATTTAACAAAAGCAGTGTGATATCAAATGTGCTTATTCATTCTGAGCTTAAGTTTGTCCTTTGCACAAAATTCTCTCGATGATTTGGACGTTTTCCTTAATTCTGACATGATTGAGCATAGGACGTGAAAGAGTAGGATTGTTGCACGCTTCAGCTACAATAAAATACTACAATGTGTTTCACAGAGTCACAAAATCATGCAGTTGTTGAGTTTGGAAAAGACCTCAGGAGATTATGTACTCTCACCTCCCAGCTAAAAGCAGGGTCAGCTACCGCAGGTTGGTCTGGGCCAAGTCCAATCAGGATTTGAATATGTCCAGAGATGGGGACTCCACAACCTCTGTGTGCACCACGTTCCAGTGTTTGACCAACCTCACAGTGAAAAAAGTCTTTTCTTATGTTTAAATGGAACTTCCTGTACTTCAATTTGTGCCCATTGCTTCTTGTCCTTTCCCTGGATACTATTGAGAAGAGTCTGTCTCCATCTTCTTTACACCACCATCCCCGGTAAGACATTCATACACACTGATAAGATTTCCCTGAGCCATCTCATCTCCAGGCTGAACAGTCCTGGCTCTCTGAGCCTCTCATATGAGAGGCTCCAGTCTTTTCATTGTCTTTTGTAGACCTTTGCTGGACTTGCTCCGGTATGTCCATGTCTCTCCTGTACTGAGGAGCTTTATCCCCAGAACTGGACACAGCCTGCCAGATGTGTCTCACTAGTGTGAAGCAGAGCAAAAGGATCACCTCCCTCAACATTGTCCAGCTCCCACAGCACTCCTGGGTGCATCCTGTCAGGTCTTATGGTTATGTTTAACTTGTTCCTAACCTGATCCTCCTCTATGAATGATCAGTCTTCAGTGCTGCTACTGGTCTCAGTGGTCCGGGATTCTTGCAGACAAATCTTACCAGTGAAGACAGAGGTGAAGTAGGCATTGAGTACCTTGGCATTTTCCATGTCACTTGGTATCAGGTCCCCTGTCCCATTCAGCCGTGGGCCCACATCTTCCCAAATCTTCCTTTTGTGGTTGATATCTCATTAGGCATTCTTATTGTTGCCTTTCGCATGCCATGTTAGATTCATCTCCAGGTGGGCTTTGGCTTTCTTAACCCCACCTGCGTGTGCTTGGATAGTGTCTCTGTATTCCTCCAGAGTGTCCTGTCTCTGCTTCCACCTCTGTTATGCTTCCATTTTATGCTTGAGTTTTGTCAGGAGCTCCTTGTTCACCCACGCGGGCCTCCTCCCGCCTTTGCTTGGCCTCCTGCCCCTCAGCTGGACTGTTTCTGAGCGTGGAGGAGTTGATCCTTGAAAATCAACCAGCTCTCTTGGACCCTTTGTCTCTTCAGGACTATGTCCCATGGGATTCTTCAGACAACCCTCTGAACAGGCCAAAGTCTCTTCTGAAGTCCAAGGTTGTGGTTTTGCTTATTGGCCTTATTCCCATCTCTTAGGATCCTGAACTCCACAATGTCATGGTCAAGGCTACCCATGGTCTTTCACCTTCCTGACCAGTTCCTTCTTGTTTGTAAGTATGAGGTCCAACAGAGCACCTGCCTTTGTCCATTCCTCAGTTGCCCGTGTTAGGAAGTGACCACCAATGCCTTCCAGAAACCTCCTGGATTGCTTGTGGTTTGCTGTTATCTTTCCAACAGATAACAGGTGATTGAAGTCTTCTTCCCCCTTGAGGATCAGGGCCTGTGAATTTCAGGCTTCTTCAGTTGTCCAAAGAAGGCCTTATCTACTTCTTCAGCTGATGATTTTAGAACTTATTTTGTTCTGCTTGAAATGGAGAGAGCCTTAACGCTTCATTCAGCTTTGTCTGCCATTCAGATTTTACATCCCTTTCAGTGTTGGGTAAATGAACGGTAAAAATATTAAATAGTATTTGGAATGACCTTACAGGACCCTCCTCCAAATAAAATGTTTTTTCTTAATCCTCTTTAATAACGACGATTTCCCATTAAGAGATAGTTTTGTGTCTGTTGTACCGGGTTTAATTCGTTTAGTATGTATTTTATTAGTAACGAAATAATGACATTCAGTCAGATGTATTGATTTTAATTAACATAGGAAAAAGATAGACATTCAAGTACTTCAAAAATGTAAGGACTGTTCCACTCGTGATTCCATCTTGTCTAATGTGTGAGTGGTAGATTTTATTCTCATCTAAGGTAAATATGCTTAGACGTATTTCCTCTGTTATGTATCATATATATTCAGTGAGAAATATCACACACATTTTTTTGAGATGTGTTTGTATTATTTTCTAATAATAATTTTCTTCTGCTGGTTTTGGTACCAGGAACGTCATGTGGAGGCTTGTTTGGAATGGTCTACAAAGGCCAGAATGGTCTTTCTAATATTAGCCAGACTTCAGAAGAAAGGTAGGTAGGTACTGGCAAAGGCTGAAGAGTTCTGTTATGTTTGTCCTGGGGATGCACAACCTCTTTTGCAGAGCATGGGATGTTTCTGCTTGTAAAGAAGGTGCCCAAGGAAGTGATACACAGCACCGAGCTTTGAAACTCGAGGCAATCTAGTCTGGTCAGGGCTACGCTGAGCCCTGCTCATCTAACTTTATAAGTTTCTGAAAACCAGGGCAGGACCTCCCTAAACTTTTTCACTGAGATGTTTGGGCCTTGGTGTCCCTTCAGGGCTTTTTGGGTGTAGAAGTACCCCAGGTTGTCTGAGATAGCTGAAAGAAAAGCAGTCTAGGGAAGTATATGAACGGTTTGGCTTTGTCTCCTTGTATAGGGAAAAGGTCTTCAAAGTCAGGAAAATTGTTTCATACCTATGTGTATAGATATGCATACATATTTATCATTTTATCATTTTTTGAAAAAATCTGTGAGATTTGTACATGTATTTCTTTTTTCCCCTCCCTAATGACATTGAAATAAGCACCGAAAAATCCGAACATGAAAACTTGAAATCCTGATTGTTACTTGTACACATCACTCTGCCTGTCATAATTTCTATGAAGTAATTCACTTTTCTGATCACTCTAGAGACAGTGTCACTGGAAGTTTCTTGCTGGGAATACTTTCCGTGTCACTGGGCAGCTATGAAATTCAATCTGTTCCTTCTTGTCTATACCAAAATTCTAATAATGAATATTGGAAACAACTAGGCACAAACCTGGATTGTGAAGCATGGTATTCAAGAATGAAATAAAAATATTTTGAGAGAACTGTCAAGATATTTTGGCTATTGGAAAGATCTTGATTTTTCTCTCCTTTTCAAAGATTTTATTATTACAAATAATAGCAAGGACTTAAACTGTATGTCTGCAAATACCCTTTGAAAACAAAAAAATGATCATTTACATTTAACAAATAGCTTTATTCATAACGCAGAGCTTTATCTCTCATACAATTCAAATGCAAGATTAAGATTTTTCATTCATCATTTTAATGTTGCTTAGTAATTCAAAATTCAATGGCTACACACCAAAAAGCAAAAGTGTGTTTGAAACGTATCTGTGATCTGTCACTGTACTGAAGAAAAGATGAGTTCTCATGCATTAGCACAAAGAATTTCTACAAAACATATCTACATATTATTTCTTGCTCCATGATCTTCATAGAACTTCAGGAAAGCAAGTGCAAGGAATACAATTTAAAAAAATACAAAGATTTAACCCCACATCTCAGTACAAAATAATAGGCTTTTGAGCAACTGTGAGGATAAAAAATATACAGAATTATCATCTTAAAACAAAAAGATTAGTTGCAAGGATGGCCCCCAAAGGTACGTGTTTCTTCATGCAAATAGAAATTTCAGCATATTTTTTTTTCCTTCAGTAAGAAATTTTATACTTTCTATGGCATGGAAATAAGAACAACTCCCAATATTACATGAGTAAGTTCCAGAAATTTCAAAGCATGCCACCAACGGAGCACTGGCTTTCAGACACAGAAAGAATAAAATGGCTATTCAAAAACTGCACACTCCTCAGCTATATTTAATACTAGCAAACAGAGTACCACTTTTACATTTATTCCGTAGGGCCTCATTCCAGAAAACATTTCCATGAATAGAACTCAAAGGCACTGGTTTATGTGTGCATAAAGGTGCTTATGGGGGAGAGCGTTTGCAAGAAGAATTGTGTTTGCTCTCTCTGTATTAGAAAAGTTGCAAGAGTTTAATTTATTCAGTTTTAAAAGGCATGCAAAGGCACCTAAAGCCTGCTTAGTGTAATTAAGTAATTACTGATGTAATTTTAATTGTTATAAAAGAACTTTAAAGTGAGCATTAAATTAATATTTTATTTAAACAATTTAATTTTTAAACAAGTATTAAGTGAGAATGTGTTATCTTTCTTATTTGCATGAGTTACACCACATTTCATTTAAAAGACTTGGGTTTTTTTCTCCTTTGTAACTAGTTATTGCTTATAAAATCCAGGATCTACTAAAAGAAACATGTATTCCATGTATGCTCACTTTCACTTAATATATGTTGAAATTATAAGGCCTGTAAAAGAAATGCTGAGAATTTCAGATATGGCTGGTGTTGAAATGGAAGTTAAAGATCTAGGATCCTTATAAATGCTATTATTTGAGCAGTAAAATTTGCTCCTTGAATGATAAATGGCTGCGTAGAATATGAAGAATGAATGTTTTCGGATCTTGTTCTTTCAGTAATAGCTTTCAGCTTGTTGTCCTTCAGGTTCCCTGCCGCAGCAGCGTTATAATTTTAATAGTATGTAAAATCAGTCCTTCATTACAGGAAAGCTCTTAGGCAAGTGCAATGACGTCTGCACATTACCACCAATGAACACCAAGCAAATTCGTAATGAAGGAGAACTTCATGTGCTACCACACATCAATGATCCTGGCTTATTTCCCTGATTTGTTTTGCTGTTTAAATTTTCAGCATCGAGTCCTTAACGCTCTTGTTTCCTCATACCCATACAGAAACAACTGTTGTTGTTTCGCATCTCAGTGCTGTGAATTTAAATGGGCTGTGAACTAAGTTCTTAGCTCCTTTGTCAGGTTATTCTATCCTGTTCATAATGAACAATGCCATTTCTGCGTGAGGAACTGCAATACTGGAGCACCAGGGGAAAAATAATGACAGTCATCAGGGTTTTCTGTCCTCCTGGGTTCTGTCCAGTGGTGCGTGAGAGTTGTGTACACAACAGGTTCTGCATCTCGCTTGTACATCTGCTGATCCACCCAAGGAATATGCACAATTTTTGCTGAGACCTTACTACCTCTATGCTGCCCGCTATTCCACCCTCTGCTTAAGTGTTGTTAAGTGCCTGCTGCTTAAGTGTTGGAAACGGAGGGTTGTGATTCTCCTCTTCTGAGGAAAAAAAAAAGCTAAATTGGACATGTATGACACAGCTGCCATTCAGCTCATGTCACTGGGGTAGGCTCACTCTGAGTGAATTGAACATGCATTCGTCGTGTAACATCTTTAACGCTGGCCAGTTTTGCTTTTAATGCCGTTAGAAAGCAGTACATGCCTGGCCAGTGATAGCCCCCAAGTCAGAAGAACGCGTTAAAAAAGTGGCATTAAGATGCACAGATCAGAATTCATCTCACGTCACTTTATCTATCTAAAAATTAAGCGTCTGCTCCAGGATAGTCCTCTATGTTTTCCTTCACTACTCAATTGAAATTGGTGGTCTGGATCACACTGATGGTGCCCACCTCTGCTGCCTTTCTGCTAACAGGTGGAGGCATGCAGTCAGCTTTATGGTTACCCTTTTAAAATATAAAATGTATGTGTAATTCTCTGGTAATATCACTATAATTGTCCTTTGATACGCTTTCATCCCCTTAATTTTCTGACAGTACATGGTTCTTTGTTACCAGCAAGAGAGACACTCAGATACCGACTCCAGAGATCAGTGTTTTAATTCTATGTAATTCATTAATAAACACTGGCACTTCTATGAAGAAAGTAAAGAAATTCCACACCTTCACTGTAGCAGTGCTTGGTCCTCAACAAGATTTTTTCAAGCAGATTGGACTGTGGTCTGTTGAGAAAAAGGCAAAGGATCTCTGCATCATAGGTATGTTTGTTCAGGAGTGCTTTGAACAGAAGAACGCTTTGCAGGGACATGGCTGTGGTGGAGATCTTAGTCCTGAGTTTTCAGGGTCTCAAGATTTTCCCAATAAACACATGTCTGGCATTCCTATTTGTATCTTTGGGAAACCACCCTTCAATTGCTGCCTGTATTTTGGTACCTCTAGGCAGTTATGTATTTTATTAAATGTTAGAACAAATGTTGGATAAAGCCATTGACATTCTGACAATCTTGGAAGAGGAGAGCTCTTAGGAAATTTAATATCCTCACCACAGAACAGGAAAAATAATCTTACAGGTTTCAGTAGATGGATGGATGTATACACTATTTTATTTTTCTACATCAAGCTCAACGGTCCTAACTGTCATTAATCATTTCAGAATCTCTCCATTGCTATTTTTAGGAGCGTAAAGAATTTCAGTATTATAACATGATCTGTGCTAGAAAGAGGTCAAATAAATGGTCTGCAGTGGAGATTTGCTGCTAGAAATACATTGGTATAAAGTCAAAAGTAACTTTATAGAGCAGGAGTACTGGGTAGCTGTACAGTAATTTACTAAATTACAACAGATTTAAGCTGCTGGAACATTTTTATTAATACTCCTATTTGTTTTTACAATCCAGTTACCTCAGAACACAGCAGTTTATTCAAAATAGGTATCTCGGATTTCATTTCTAAAAATATTTTGATATTTTTTATGAACGTTTAAAACCCAGAGGCTCTGTGCGCTTAAAACAAAACATAGACATTTTATGGCTTTCTCAATTTTTGTCAGCTATTATAAGACTGCGCGTATTGCACCAGATCACTGAATGGAGGCAGCTCTGATTGGGAGCTGAGGGACCAAGTGCTTCTTCGTCTGTGGGAACTGGTCTTTGCAGGACCATGTATGAGATGTGAGGAGCTCAACTGGTGCCTCTCATTTGCATGCAGATGTGTACATTTCTTAAGAAATGAACATCAGCCAGAGACAAATTTAGAGCTGTTGCTTTTATGAACTTACTGAAGAGTGTCATGTATGTAAAACACATTATATATAATATGGTGAGACTAAGCATGTTCTGGCAGTGTCTTAAGGTGAAGGTTAGTTTGTTAAAAACATCACTGGACCTTAAGTTTGAGGATAAAGGCATCTTTGCAGTGCAGAGGTTCACTGCAGAAAACCTGCTTTTAACCAAAGCATTGCAAGTTTACTACAACTCCAGGTACTGTTTGTGCAGTTTAATAGTCAGCAAATACAAAAACATTTCATAGAAATACTATTATTTTTATCATCTTTGCTATATGGATGGTAGTTGAGCATACAGATGCATCTATTTGCTTTATTAAGTAAATCAAAAGGCATTTTCTCCTTGAACACAGTTCTTGGAGGATCGGTGTCTTTTTGCTAATGCAATGAAAAACAGAACAATACTGGAAAGGTGGCAGATAAACCTGCACATGGATACAGATAAATCTTTAACATATCCTGTATGTTGGAAGAGCATTTTCTTCACCAGTGTACATTCATAATGACTGTGTAAAATATAAATAAAATGCAGCAATACATACTTGGGCTATGATGCTGTTAGGTGTCATAAGTGAATATGTCTTGGCATTGTGCACAAATTCAGGGGCTGATTTAGGAATTCTTTTTCTGGAAGATGGTATTTTTCTCTTTTGAGTCCTCACTAAAGCAGTGTTTGGTCACAGCGTTGTGGGTCCAGTTCTTCTGGACATGCTTTTAGCTGTGCTGTAAAATGGAAACAAGGTGATAAATATTTGGGACAATTAAATGATCTCAGGAGTTGAAATCTTGACATAATAAAGTCAGTAGCAGAACTCCTATTAACTGTAATGGGGCCAGGGGTCTGAATCATCACCTTGGGACTTTGATCAAGAGTCATGACATTTAACCCTGTTTTCATAGTAGGTAGAGCTACCAAGAAAAAAGGTGATTCCTTGTCATTAATTGTTTGGAGCACTGTTCAATTGCTTATAGCTTGGAAAAGTAACATAACATAGGTGTTTCAAGGATCGCATTGAAGTCTTTATATATGTCATGTTTTGAGATCTTTGGGAAGAGATAGAAAGTTGTTCATTGTTCCCCATATTGTTAGCAGCCTATAACTGCTATGATATGTATACATTAACATACAGAAATAGTATTTTAGACTTAAATGGATGTGTTAGGTTTTTTTTACCCTGCTGGAATCTCATGTGTTAGTGCTTTCAAGCTCAGATATTTTCAGTGGAAAAATAAAAGTGCATCACCAAACGCTACTGAAATGCCAAATCATATGCTGCTAGAAGGTTTAAGATGCTAGGAATTTCAGTTCTAAAAACAGTAGAAAAAATCTTGCTATTCCCTTTGTCATTATTTCAAGTGTGTACTTTATGAATCTACAAATTATTGACTTTATTGAAAAGTTTGTGTGTTATTCAAGATGACTTGTAAACTCAACTCAATCTTCCCTAGCAAGGGAAACAGGAAATACCAGAGAACACTAGACTCAGTAAACCTATAAAATTTGAGAATGCAGCCCATTATTTCTAGAGTCTTTTCACATAACACTTTGGGAAGCAATGACTAATTAGTTTTTGGCTTTAACAATAACAGTTTGAGGGGTTTTTTTTGTTTTATTTTTATAGCTTTCATATTAGGTAGAGGAGGAAAGGTGACTCTGAATGATGAAATATTGGCAGCGTATACACTTGCTTCTCAGTAGGAGCTCAGCTCTTTGATCCCTAGTACAATTACATTCATTGCCCAAGTTTTATTGCCATGCCAGAGAGTTAACAAGCAGCCGCTACACTCACGACGGCATCCTAATAGATTTTTTTTTTCAATAGGTAATTGAATATTTAAAATTAATGTCTTAGATTCTCTGGCTTCTTGGTAATAATTAAATGTTCAGAACATTTTTTCTTGACTCCTTCACAGCAGTAAATAGAATATTTACATTCATCTGATCTGTCAAACACTCCAACAATGCTTCTGAGCATTAACTGTAGCTAGAGCAATATTTTAGTTATTGTTCCTTTTTCCTGCCTGAATACTTTGTTGAGTGTTATTCTCTGAATTTATAAAATGGCAAAGCTCGACTGGCAGAAAGCTCCACAGCTCCTGATGAGTATTTAAATTTGTACTCACTTTGGGTTCTTACCATAAGAATGGACTTCTTATCAAGTACTAATGAAATTTAAAAGCTGCAAATGTGATGGAGGCATATGTTAAAATAACATTGTTTATTTTCTTTTTGGTTATTCACTGCTGTTACGAGCTTATTCCTTAATGATCCTTCCAAGATTCTAGCTGATATTTCAGCTAATTATGTGTAGGATATATTCTATGGGTAACTTTCTGAAAGGGAGCTGGAGAGAATGCTATTATCCAGTGATTAAAACAGGAGACTGGAAATCAGAATGACCTGATTCCATTTGCATTTCCTCCTCTTTTGCTAGGTGGCCTTGAAAAAGTGAGTCTACCCTTAAGTGCTTTAAGTCTTTTTCTTTACCATTCTATCTTTTCTTTTTAGATTTAGGGTCTGACCTTCTATGTGTGAAAGGTATATCACTGGTCAGTAGTAGGAGAAGTACAGGCTACAGCAGACTACAGTCAACGTGCAGTATTTTTTTAATACAGCTTCACATCGCAGAAAATGTTAAAAAGTTTTAATGATTTTTATTTCTATTACCAGTTCTTAATGGGATAGCGTAAGAACATGGACATGAGCTTAAATATAAATAATTAAGCATGAACTTGAAGGGCTCCTATCTGCCAAGTAAATGCAACATCATGTAACCTCATACAGAATAAGGTGCTAAAATTTATGCTGTAAGTCATAACTTATGCCATGCAAACAAATACCTTTGTGACAGTAGGTTTTCATAACATCCTAAACGCACAACCCTTTCTTGTTTCCAGGTCCAGCGGGCCTCACTGGAGTAACCTTCTCTGCAGATGGTTTTCATTTTCAATGTTAACTCGTAGTCTGATGCGTTGCACTTCTCTATGTTCTCCAAATCATCCCAGCATGATTATCATAGCTCTTGGGGAAAAAAACAAACAAATACATATATCTGTATAAAAAGATATGCTTTCTATTAAAAACCTAAACCAAGATAAACCAAAACTGAGACATATTGCATATGTACTATTTGATCAAGATTTGTTTGATCAGTTGAGAATAACAAATTCAAAGAAGGCATATTAGCATGAATAAAAATTCCCTTCTCCCATATTAAAGAAGGAGATTGCATACTGGCAGGTTTCTTTGTGTTTTGATTATTCAGAAAATGGTTGCCTGATTATGACAATGAAAGTATAAAGGAAGATGAAAAAAGGCCTCTTAGAGCATTTTCTCTACCTGTCTTAATAGTGGGATGCACCAGCACCTCTAGCCATACTGGTGACCTTCATTTTGGCAAGTGAAGAGGATCACTCCATGCTATAGGACATAATAGAGATCTCAAAAGGCACGAGAAGATGTGGACTCAGGCAAATTAGCTCGGTGACTAATTGACCGCTTAAACCTGGGTGGGTTTTAAAACTAGTTCCTGATCAGTACCTAAATCAGTGACTTTAGTGCTGTATTATACAGTGGTTCCAGCAGAGCCTACCAGTTATGGATGCCCTAAATCAGTGGCACCTTACCTCTGGTCACCTGCAGAGCAGCAGTGCACAGGTAATGGGCTCAGGCTACCACAGTTTCCTCTTCCTGTTGGCTTTCGTTTTAATGTCTTGATTTTCTATGGCTGCAGATTTACGCAATTTCTTATCAATATGTTCTCCATGTACTATGACTGAGTGGGATGACCGAGTTATGTAAAATTCCCTGACAGCAGTGCTGTGACAGGCCATATCAAAACTAATGTGGTCAGACTCGATGATTGATACCTACCTTACATTTATTCCATTCCTGTATTTTACCTATTTAAAAATAAACAGTTGGAGTGCAGCACAAGTAAGTTTTGTCCCGATTGCTAATATGAGTAAGGCTGTTACAAATTCTAAGTGGTTTTGAAATATTTTGTGAAGTTTGATAGTTACCTGGCATAGAAGTATAGAAATAACAATTTTTGGTGATGAAACATTTTCTGATTTAGGATATTGTCAAAACAAGGTTCTCTGGGTAACTAAAGCAGTAATAAGACTTAATAATCTCTGTTTAGAAGAACATCAGGGAGAAAAATGATCAAAAAGCATTGGTTCTTTAAAGGATTCCTCTGTCTGGGTTTATCTTTGTAATTTGCCTATAGATTTATAGGAGCAAGAGTACAGGATACTTGAAAACTTCTTTATGTTTGCAAGGGTGAGGTATCTCCAGTCCTGAGAGTAGGTCTGTCTTGTAATTCAAAACCTAAGTGGTTGAGTTTGGTCTATGGATGTTATCTTAAAAACCCTTCCAGTTTGCTCTATAAACTTGTTGAAATGCAGTATGTTATTATGAAACCTGCTATATATCTAGAGCAGTTCACTTGGGAAACTAGCAGGGTTGGTTTTCAGTATTTATTTTTCTGGAAGGTGAGAGGTAAAGCTGATGTGATGGAAATGACTGGCTCCCTCATCCTGAAACCTTAGACCAGTTTGCACTAATTCACTGATGTATGTGCCTAAACACATTAATAAGGCTAAAATAGTCAGAGGCACCTAATGACGCATGCTGGGCTGGGGATAATGGACTAGCAGAGGGGTTTACTGAGGATCTGTTCCACTGGGAACAGAGCCTTTATATCCTAATTAAAGGCCTGTAAACCTTCATTTAGTACTGGAAATCCAGTATCAGGTTTACTGAGCTGATTTTAATTAAAGCTGATGTTAGCCTCAACTTAATGTGGGTTTCTGACCAAAATAATCTTTTGAAGTAATGCGTGTGTGCATATGTATGTACCTATACACGTATCTGTTGGAGTGTGCTTGTGCCTGTGTTTGTATTCTGTTGTGTTTAAATCTTCTGTAATTAAGAACAGATCATCCCTGTGTTTAAACTAGTAATTGTCTGTCTTTGAAGGGAATACTGACAAGTTATTTTTACTTCTATGTTAACACCTGTCATGTTAAATCTAGTACCAGGTGAGGGCTCTGTGACCCTTATATGGGGGGAGGTGGGAGGAACATTTGTGCTTCCCTGTTCTATAAATAACTACCTTTGTGTAGCCATTGCAGAACCAGATGTCATGTTGTAGAAGAATAAAGCACTACTCCTACATATAAATAGGACTGTAATAGCCCAGCAAAGGAAATAGGGATTTTATTTTATTTTATTTTATTTTATTTTATTTTATTTTATTTTATTTTATTTTATTTTATTTTATTTCCAGTTTGATTTTAGAAACCTGCTGTATCAACATAGATTTTTTTAAAAAAAAAAGAGTGCACTATAAAATCTGACAGAGACAGCCTCCTATTTTCTGGTCAGGTGGACAGGGATGCTCTTAATTAGAAAGTATATTACATATATTACTCTATTCAAAGTGTGTGTTTGTGTGTGTGTGTGAGATACCCATGTGAAACTGGAAAAAAAGGGAGAAAGAGAGGTAAAATATTGGAATGCTTAAACAGAAGAGTTAAACAGCAATTAAATTGTCCATATACCCTTAATTTTCCTCCCTTCCTCTTATGCATAGCCATTTAACTGTCATTATCATGACTTCCCCCACCCCCAAATCTGGCTTGTTTGGTAATACTTGATAGATGGTCTAGCTGTATAGGTTGCTTCATAAAGATGGCTTATTCTTTCTCTTCTCAGTAAAGCTCTAACTTTATTTACCATCTGCCCTCCAATCTGCACTGGATACAGGATTTTTTGTGTCCTGTAGGATTTTTGCTAGTGGTTATTGACTATTTTAGCAAAGTGTTTCACAGATAATTTTTTCTCATAATGTCATTAAAAGATGAGGTGGTGTTATTTTTATTTTGTAACAACTCAAACTCAGGGCACTGCTGTGCTGAGTTACTTTAGCTAGTTCTGGTTGAGCTAGGTACTCTACCAGAAGCTGCATAATAAGATGTTCTGCATTGTGCTTCCCAAATTAGCCTGAGTGAAGCACTGTGGTTGTGCTATATTAAGACAGGGTATCTCTGACTTGCAGAGCATTCTGCTGTTTAGACATATCCTCAGAGGTTATCTAAAATAGCAATATATCTACCCAACTTTAAAAATTCTGTTTCTCAAGTACTTAGTAATATTGATAGCTGTTTATCACACCCAGACAGTAGTGATCAAGAGCTCAATGTCTGGATGGAGGTGACAAGTGGTGTCCCTCAGGGGTCCATAATGGGACCAGTACTGTTTCATATCTTCATCAATGTCATAGACAGTGGGATCGAGTGCACCCTCAGCAAGTTTGCCGACAACACCAAGCTGAGTGGTGTGGTTGACACACTTGAGGGATGTGATGCCATCCAGAGGGACCTGGACAGGCTCGAGAAGTGGACCTGCATGACCCGCATGAGGTTCAACAAGGCCAAGTGCAGGGTCCTGCACCTGGTTCAGGGCAACCCCCAGTATCAATACAGCCTGGGGGATGAAGGGATTGAGAGCAGCCCTGCAGAGAAGGACTTGGTGGATGAAAAGCTGGACGTGAGCTGACAATGTGCACTCACAGCCCAGAAAGCCAACTGTATCCTGGGTTGCATCAAAAGAAGCATGGGCAGCAGGTCAAGGAAGGTGATCCTGCCCCTCTATTCCACTCTCGTGAGACCCCAGCTGGAGTACTGTGTCCAACTCTGGAGTCCTCAGCACAGGAAGGACACAGACTTGTTGGAGCGGGTCCAGAGGAAGGCCACAAAAGTGATCAGAGGGCTGGAGCACCTCTGCTATGAGGACAGGCTGAGAGAGTTGGGGTTGTTCAGCTTGGAGAAGAGAAGGTTCCAGGGAGACCTTATTGCGACCTTTCAGTACTTAAAAGGGGCCTACGGGAAAGATGGGAACAAGGTTTTTAGCCGGGCCTGTTCCGGTAGGACAAGGGGTGATGGTTTTAAACTAAAAGAGAGCAGATTTAGACTAGATAGAAGGAAGAAATTTTTTACAATGAGGGTGGTGAAACACTGGCACAGGTTGCCCAGAGAGGTGGTAGATGCCCCATCCCTGGAAACATTCAAGGTCAGGTTAGGTGGAGCTCTGAGCAACCTGATCTAGTTGAAGATGTCCCTGCTCATTGCTGAGGGGTTTGGACTTGATGACCTTTAAAGGTCCCTTCAAACCCAAACTGTTCTATTCTATGATTCTGTTGGGTAAGATCTGTTCAACTTCAGTTAGAGGAGAAAGTTCAGGTTGCAGGAAGCGTTCAGGTTCTGTGATCAAGAGGAAGACTTTTCTCTACTTGCAGTTTCTTTCCTCATTCATAGAGAACTTCCTAACCCTATAGAAACCCAAGGAAGCAGTCCTGCAGGTGACAGTCTCCAGGCTGAGCATGTGTAATGTTGAATTTGGGAAATAAAAATACTTTCTGGCACAATGCCAGTGGCTTTAGACTCCCTTGACCCTGCCAGGGTCAACCCCCTTAACTACACTAATTTGCCCATTCTCGATTCCACCAGTTGACAGCCAGTAGACATTCTGATGGTCTGTTTCACATTTCTGGTAAAAATTTCTGGCATTGCCAAATAGTAAGCTCAAGGAGAGTCTCAGTCAGCTGTGGGCTAGATTGGCCTTTTTCAGATAACAGAAACAGTGAAAAATATAGGTTGGAAGGGACCTCTAGAGGTCTTCTGGGCCAATACCCTTCTTAAAGCAGGTCTACATTAGTATATGATCAACAAAGAGTTTTCTTATTATTCCCAGAAAATGTTTTTCCTTCCACAGTATTTAAATGGTGCTCCTCATATCCATAATTCAACAAAAGATTTATTAAGTGGGAAGAGTGAAAGGCACTTCTCTGATCAAGTGATATCTTCTCTGGCAAATTTGGATACCTATTTCTAAGATTGTGGGAGTGTGGATTCTAAGATAGTGGAGGTGTTAGTGATAGGAATTTTACATGGGCAAAACAATTTTTCCATCCACCCAGATTTCCTCTCCAAATGATTTCTCTTAGCTGGCTCAGTTGTTTTACCTGCAACTTTGCTCCCCCACACCTTGAAAATGATGGGAGGCAAACAGTCGAGCTAAGGAAATGATTAAGTTATTTTGCAACTATAAGGACCCAAGTAGAGGATAATATAATGAAACCACTGGGCAACCTGAATGGTAGCCTCTTCACTTGCCCTGTCCCTGTTCCGAAATGTGGAAGGTCCTGGTTTAATTGGAGATATAGTCTGTCTCCTGTAAAGTCGTTGGGAGCTGAAGGGGCTGAAGCCTCTCTTTGTTGATATGGGATCATTTCTGAAGTGTTTCAGGAAAAAATAAAATCTGGCACCCTGTTTCTCAGACAAGACCAACAGCATTGGGAAGCTTCTCCCACATTGTCGTGGGAGTAGTAGTCTCAGCTGTGGATGAAGAATTGCCTCCCCTCATCTTGGCTTCTTCCATACAGCTTTGCTCCAGGAGGTCTGGCATGCTGAGGTTGAGAAGGTCAAGTTGCCCATGCAGAAGTTTTGTTCATTTTTGCCTTTTCTAGTCCTGCCAGCAACAATTCAGCAGTGAGCCTGGCTGGGCACCAGGAGTGACACATTTGCGTGTTTGGTAAAGGAGAGGTCTGTTGTGGTTTACTGCAATATGCATTGAGCCTGTAAAAATGGTCCTGAAATGTGTGGCTCAAAATGCGTTTTCACATTACACACACGTACAGATTCTTTTACAGGAGTCTGCAATGCATATGGGTAGTATGCAGCTCATACTCTGAAACTTGTTTTTGACACTTGTTTTAAAACACAGAGGAAAATCATAGAATCACAGAATCATAGAATGGTTTACATTGGAAGGGACCTTAAAGATCATCTAGTTCCAAATCCCCTGCCATGGGCAAGGACACCTCCCAGTAGACCTGGCTGCTCAAAGCCTCGTCCAACCTGGCCTTGAACACTTCCAGGGATGGGGCATCCACAGCTTCCCTGGGCAACCTGTTCCAGTGCCTCAGTACCCTCATAGTGAAAAATTTCTTCCTGAGATTTAATCTAAATCTACTCTTTTCCAGTTTGAAGCCATTACCCCTCATCCTATCACTACATGCCCTTGTAAAAAGTCCCTCTCCAGCCTTCTTGTAGGCCCCTTTCAGATACTGGAAGGCTGCTATAAGGTCTCCTCAGAGCCCTCTCTTCTCCAGGCTGAACAACCCCAACTCTCTCATCCTGTCCTCATAGCAGAGGTGCTCCAGCCCTCTGATCATCTTCGTGGCCCTCCTCTGGACCCGGTCCAACAGGTCTGTGTCGTTCGTATGTGGGGGCTCCAGAGCTGGACACAGTATTCCAGGTGGGGTCTCACAACAGCAGAGTAGAGGGGCAGGATCACCTCCCTCGACATACTGGCCACGGTTCTTTTGATGCAGCCCAGGATACGACTGGCTTCTGGGCTAAAATGTTGTAACAGTCTGGACTCCATTACAATTAGATACTCGGGTAACTTTATGAACTACATTGGAGAAATTAGCTCTATGTTGTGAGAAAAACTAGAGTTTACACCAATATCTTTTACTTCAATGCTCATTTATTTGAAAGGCCTGGAAGAATATTATTTATTTGATATGGGACACTGAACTGTTATATCCAAGATCAAAGCTTGCTCGCTGTGCTAGATCAACCTGATAAGGGTGCAGTATTCATCATGATTATCTGATTTTACATGTAGTTTATACTACCGAATAGTAATATTTTCTTTGTGGTAGATTTCAAATGTTACAGTATGGTCTGTCAGGGTTTGTATTGTAGGGCTCCAGCAGATGGCAGAGGAGACAGACTTTGAATAGGTGAAGTCTTCAGGTACTCTGTTAAATTACTACAAGAAAATAAGTTTTATTTGAGCTTCAGCAAACCTGCTGGTTTCACTTGACTCAGATTCATTGAAGTCGAACCAGTGTGTAGGGTCTGTGGGGGCTCACGTGCCCTTCATGGTTGTTGGGCCTTAGTTTGTGAAAATAAAACATGCTAGAATAGAGAGAGGTTGCCCATTTGGGATCTGAAAAGATTACAAAGGTCTTTTTCTCCTGTAAATTCAGCCATTGTTTTTAGAATCAGTGCCTGAGGGGAAAGCAACCTATGGGGGGAGAGTCCTGTTCTCTAACTTAAAAATACTTCATAAAAGAGGCATAAACATAAAGGGCTCTGATATTTGTAAGTATGAGCCAAGGCCTGCCTCTGTTCTCATTTACATCACAGTAAACCCCAAATAAAACTGACATAGTCCATATGCATTATTAAGAATCTCAGTTTGGATCAAGATCCCCTGTGTAATCCCATAGAACACTCAATAAAGCAGCTGTAGAATCTCTAGGTAAGTAAGAAAATGCCACGTAAACTAATAAGCCATACACAGCTCTATGTAAAGCATAGCAAAGCATGATGAAACAGCTGTATTTTTCCTCTTCCAAAATGGTTTTGCAATATGCTCTGTGCTCACCTGAATGGGAACTATAAACCTCTCAGCTGTGTGAAGAACAGCATAGGCATAAGCGAGCACGTACAGGTTGTGAACTGTGGTCTAAATTCACTGAAACTTAACATGAGGAGACGTGAAAAAGAGAAACGCACAGAGGGAAAAGGAACAGTATTGCAACAATTACTTTCATCATATTTTTTTGGAAGGGACATAAACATTTGTTGGTGAGGTAAGAGGACCCGTATTAGGACATGCTGATATGGGAATTTACAGCTTCAGTGCATCCCCTGAGGTACCTCCCATTTCTCGTTCAACTTTCTGCAAACTGTAAATGGTTCTGGATCTTCTGTGATCCCTTTTAAAAAGCAATGTCAGTAGTTGCAGCAGTGTTTCTCTGGCAGGCACTCCCTGCCTGGGGAAATTTCTTTCTGCTTTGCAGCATAAAGAAATTGCTTTTTCTTTACAGCAAAGTTGATAAGTTTGTCTATGAGAAATTCTGTACTACTTTAAGAGGAGATACCAGAGCAACTATGTCCGTTGAATTCTTTTAGGGACCATGATCAGCCGTAGTTAAATAGGAAGCTCTGTTGAAGAGAATAGAATTGCACCCACATATGTCAAGAACTAAAATTAATTTTATTATTTTGTGCTACTGCTAAGGTCTGTAAATAAGTTGTTAACTTTAAATGAACAAAGAGGGGACTATGTTTTTCTGGTGAATGCTGCACAAACAAGGCAGAGGTTGCTAATACTAACCCTACCTTAACAGTAGAGAATTCCTGAGGATGTTTATCTGAAGGAATAGATGTGCTGCTGGTCACCATATACTGAAAAAGCATATGCATAAGTGAGGAGTTTGGTCAAAAGAACAACAGCTACCACCTCCTTCAATAACATATCAGTTTTTAAACTATTTAAAGTCTGTCTTTTCTCTGTTAATTCTGACCAAACAAGTGAGGACAAATGCTAAGTTACTAGATTTTTCTAAATTTATGAAGTGTATACGAAAAGAAATCATTTTTTGATCTACCCTTTGTGATATAGCAGGATACAGGAAAGATTTTTCACTTTTTAATTATGATGAGGTTTCATTTATTATTTCTCACAGGGGCAAAAACTGCCCCTCTTCTCTTGGAGTAATAGTACCCATCACTAACATTTATCCACTCCAGAATTGCACTACTTGACAAATCACAATATTCAAATAGCTGTTTCAGTTCATGTTGTAGTTCTTTTACGAGATACTTTATAGTTCATATTTAGTTAGTGAGACCATTTGTGAGGCACTTTGTTGCATGTTCTTAATGAGGAATTGCTATCCAGCCCCTGTGGGATGCCAGACATTTGTCAAGCTCCATTGGACAGTAGACACCTTGTGAACCCCTCCTGCACTGCTCTAAATATCCAGCTGTGTTCTGTATCTTTCTGCTATGTCTGATCTTTATTCATGTTTCAGTCTGAGCATTTCTCAGGTGAGTAAATGAAATTAAATGGAAATTGTGGGTAGATAATTTCATCATTACCATATTTACCTACATCTTTTGCAATGCCTCACTATCAATGGAAGCCTGTGAAGGTTTTACCTTCCATGTATTTTTTACTTTTGTGTGGCATTATTGACTGGGACTGTGAGAAATGTGAGTTCATTTTATAGTTACATCTCTCTTATCTCTGAGAACGTAGATCCTAAACCCATGGTTTCTCAGTCCCTCACAGAATTCAGTCCATACTGAACAATGACAAAAGCTCCTGAATTCTACACAAGAGTTTTGCATGTTATAGGAGAGCTTAATAATATATGAATAATAGAATACTGACAGTGTGGCTGAGCATACCTGTTAAAGAGAAGTTTGTAGCTGCAGCAAAACTAATAAGGCATTTTTTGTAAGACAATAATGTCAGAGCCAGCAGATAACATACTTAATTCTAATCAGCTTTCACTAATCATGGAAGGTAAAATTAGTTATTAGTGTTGAGTCACAACTTTCTTTAAGTAGCAGTCTAAATCTAATTACCATAAGTTACTTTACTTTCCACTTAATACTTTATTGTTGTCCACAAAGGTTTTGGTGAACTGGATGCTATTTATACCCGAGTTGATGATGTGCTGTCTTTTTCTTCAGTTTATTTGTATGATTGATGTGCTGTGATCAGATACTAGTTCAGATACTGATTTTACTGCTGAAAAGTTCATGACTCTCCTAAGAGTGAAATCTGGTATCTTGATTAATCATATGATGTATTTTGAATCTGGTTTCAAATTTGTGTAAACTGGCATGACTTAGTGACCTTCCAAATTCAGTAAAACTCATATCTGTGTTTGTAGGAAAAGAGGGTTAAGAGAAAAGGGAGGGAAAATAATTTACTCTTGAAGTAGGTTGTTAAAATTAAATTTGTTTATATTTTAATAAAATGTAGTTATTTTTTTTTAAATCAAGATGCCACAGCATAGGAGAGTATGTTGGCCAGGTTCCCGTTGGCTTAAATAGTAGTGTGACCGTGGAGAGTCTTTAGAATAGTAGAACTGAAATCAGTGGGAACAGAATTAGACCAATGCTGAAGGCTTCCAAAAATTCTGTCCTAAAAATACACGTGCTGCCTTATGAGCTCATTCATGTGGTGAGGTCATAGATTTGAACTTGAACTCATTGCTTGATGCCTTTAACTCTTTAATTGGGAGCATCTGAGGTGCCAACAAGTGGCTTGCTGATGCAGTTGTTGATCTCCACCAGACGCACAGCCAGTAGGATGGCTGGTTTGCTCTGGCCTGGACAAGCCACCGTAGCTGCAGTATGAAGGCTGCAGCGTGGAGATCACAAAGCAGTGTGAAAGGGCTTGGGCTTGGGTTATGCTATCCCTGCCAGTATCTGGCGGTCAGCTGTAGTGATGAAGGCAGCTTTGCTATCTGGGGTGCTGCAGTGTGTGTGTTGGACTCCAAGTGGCATCCAAAGCCTGTAATCCCAGGGAGCGGAATCCAAATAGATGCGTCTGCTGCCAGGTCTATGTTGGGGATGGAGAGCAGCTCTGGGCCTTTCAGCCATGGTGGCTCTGGAGCAAAATCAAGATCCCTGATGTGTAACAGAGCCAGGGCCTTGCGTAACTCTGCTCCTGACACGTTTGGACATGGTGAACAGGTCCAGTTCTGACACTGAGGGGCTGGTGGGGTCAAGGGGCATGACTGCATTTCTGAGGTTTTCAGTCTTCTCTCAGCTTTCATCTCATATATGTTGCTTTAAAATAACTTTGTATGGATTTGTAGTCTTGGCAGCAAGTGCATAATTTATCACTAGATGTTGCAATGCTATAAAGTAAATAAATCAAAACAATTTTCTGTCTCTTAGGATGACTATAGTAAATATTTGCTATGCAAAATTTAGCAAGAAATGTAAAATCTTAACTAATTTTCTCTCCCCAAAATAGAACTGTCTATAGAAGTTCCAAAACTAATTTTTAAAATTTTCCCAAGTATTTAATTGAAATTTGTTGGGTTTTGTTTTGTGTGTTTTTTTTTTTTTTTTCCAAAAAGCAATTTCCATTTTACGTTTGAAAACTATTGGTGCCAGCACCTCTATAAATGAGGTCTAATATTGCTTGTGAGTTGTGAGAGCAGGTTCCCTGCATCAGTTCAGAGAAACACCAAGCTTTTTTCCTCCAGTTTTTATGCAGTTGTACATTGGTCAGGTAAGATAGCTCTGATCCCCACACGTAGTTGATAAAAGCATGCATCCACCCAACTCAAGGAAGGTGATTATCCATGTAAGAATTTTTGCACTGAAATGCTAAGGCTGTTTTTAAGTCAGTAGAGTTAAGCCTGGCTTTACACCTGAACTTAGCCTGAATTTAAACCTCTGAAACATTGTTCAGTTTGTATTGAGGTTGTTTTGGTTTAGCTGATGGCTGTGCCTGCTCTCTGAGTAGCCGTGCTGGTTGAAGGCCTTGTTATCCGTGCCAGTGGCTTGTTACTTTCCATCTGGGGCTTAGTATTTCCAAAACTTTGCCAGAATAAGGGCTTGTGCAACTTCTCCACTGAAGGCAAAAACACCTAAAACATCCTGATAGGTGTTTTTGACTGGTGGTCTCTTTGAGTGAAAACATCTTCTGCTAGCAGCATTTTGCAGGCAGTGGACTCCAATGGGAGCACTAATGCATTAAACCGGCAGGGCTCGATCTGGAGCAGGTAGTCTATTCATGGCTTGAATTTATTAGCTATGTGTTTAAATTAACCAAAATAGGCTGCTTAAATAAACCTGTCTATGCTTGACCCACTATTGTAAACTACTTACAAAATAAATAAATGAAATATAAAACCCATGAACTTGTAAATGTAGATCTAAGGCATAAGTCTTACACTGAGAGGTGTTCAGGTGGTCTCCTTACTCATGTAGGGCACCACAAAAGATGGAGGATCTCACTGCGAGAACAAAGGGCCATTCGTGCATGGCATGTTGCTGGGCTTGGTCTCAGTAAGTTCTGACTTCTCCAAAGTTTGGGGTTTTTTTCTGTTTTTGGAAAAAAAGAAAAAAAAAAAGTCAGCAGCAGCAGGTTGCCCAGGAGTGTGTCCAGTCAGGTTTTTAATATCTCCACGGATGGAGACTCCACAAGCTCTTTTGCCAAACTCTCCCAGTGTTTGATAACCCTCACAGTAAACGAAGGATTTTTTTTCTTTTTTCTGGACAGAATTGCCTGTATTCCAATTTGCCCTCATTCTCTCTTGTCCTTTCAGTAGGCACCACTGAGAAGACTCTGTCTCCTTATTTGCTATCAGGTATTTATACACATTCCTAAGATCCCTCTAAGCCTTCTTTTTCTCAAGGCTAAACATTCCCAGCTCTCTCAGCCTTTTCTTGTATGACAGATGCTCCACTATGTGACCCGAACTCTACTTGCAGATAGCAGGCAGTCCCTTTTAATCAGCTACTAGGTAATTAAGCAGGCCAATATGGTTTTACCTAAACTCTGCTTAGAGGACAAGGACTTGCTATTTAAAAGTGTTTAATTTAGTTAAAATAATTTGCATTTGTTGAACAGCAGAAAATGCAATCTCTGTGCTATTACTTCTGTCAGGGTTTTTTTGGTTTTGTTTTCTTTTTTAAAGTTTATTATTTCATCTAGCTTTACCTGTTGGTAAAAATCTGCACTACATGGCAGGAAATTATGCTTATTTTGCTAGCCCTCACCATTCCTGGAAAAGTATGAGAGTATCTTACGTTGCTCAGCTCTGACTTCATAGTCCAGTTAAGGAAATGCATGAGAGACAGTGAGGCTATATTGCCAACCCAGAATAAAAGTCATGAGTCAGTCCTCAAAAACCAGTAAGCTCAGAAGCTATTTACTGAATAATTATATATTGTTTAAGTATCTTTAGGAGAGTCCTATGTTTGCCTTCTGTTGGTTCTTTTTTAGTCTGAAGATTTATGTCACATTCTCAAGCTTTCATTTGAACCTTATGGGAAAAAGAATGCTTATATATATAAAAAACAAGTTTTATAAGCATTTCATTCTTAATTTTTGTATATATTTATGTATACATATGTATGTGCATATGAAAAGGTAAATTCTTAACTAAAGCTCTAACTGTTGAATTTACTTGGAGAAAACCAAAGGTAGTATAAAAGGGAACTGTGATAAGCTTGTATGACAAATTAAGTATTGCACGATGGGTACAATTCCATCAGCCAAAAGACAAGAGCAAGATGTAATTATTTTGCTTGGAGATTATTTGTGATGGGATTATCTTTGTCTCCACTGTGGATTCAATAATGCAGTAAGTACAATTTTGTGGACTTCAGTCTTTGGGAAGAGTTTTGCTTTACTTCTATATTTCTTATAATTGATTATTTACAGGTCCATGTGAGGCATAATTCATCTCTCCAAACTCACTAGTAAAACTCTGAGCAGAACAAAAAGAAATTATTTCTCTGTCATAATCTGTACTCTTATCTCCTTATCTCACCTCAGAATATTGGAAACCATGCTAATACTTTACAACAAAGAAATGCAGTGTAAGGAGGTAATTCTTTACTACCATCCTGTAGAAATCAAACAAGTTTGTAAATTGCATTTAAAGGAGTACAAAGGGGTTTTTTTGTTTCATTTTCTTTGCTCTTTAATGTTTTCCCTGTAATTATTTTGCAGCAGGTGTGAGCATCCTTGCTACCAGGCAACTACTTTCCTGGCTAAAATGTAAATACATGATTCAGTGTCCCTGTGGAGCCCTAAGCATAGGACTTTAATGGCATCACAGTTAATTATTAGTATAAAGTTATGGGGACATATTTTTCCTTTAGCTGGCTGGGGATGCTATTAAATGAATGGAGATGATTTGCTTAGCAAAACTTGTTAACTGTTAGCTTACTGTATCTTAAGGCATACCTTGCCTGAAAGATGACATTGCAGGCATTTCATTCAGATTACATTAGATTTATTATATTCATGAGGTTTTGAATCTCTTGAAAACTTACAAATATTTACAAATAGGTTGAACAAACAATGTCCTGTGTAGCTGAATTTCAGGGAAAAAAAAAGCATATTCATTTCTTTTTTTCTTGGTATACAACATATTTAAGAGTTTTCAGTTTTGTCACACTGTAAATATGAGGTCATTGGTCCAGATGCTGGGATTTTTTTCAGCAGCCGCAGTGTCTTTCTTGCTGTCCTATGGCCTGAGTGAGAGTGCCTGTGCAGTCTTGTTCTGTGCGTTAGGCTGACGCTTCCATGAAGTGGTTTTTGTAGTGATTGGGTATTTCAGCTATCATGCTCATGTGTTGTAGGTTTGTTTTCTTGGCTCTACCAGATTTTGCTGTGTGTAGACCTGTCCAGAGCCCACTGCCTACCTGGGAACAAGGAAATATGGCAGGTGGGAGTGGGCAGTCTCTAATGGAGTAAGTTATCTCTTGAGAGGAGCTGCAAAGACCCCTGGGATGGAGAGAGGCTGAGCACATGTGACTTGGGCTGTGTTGTGTCTGTGTCTTTGCTTTCTTTGGTTGTTCTGAGGCACTGAAGCAGACACTCCAAAATAAGACTTGTGAGAAAGATAAGATTTCTGTTTATTTTTGGCTAAATACAAAACCAGTAAACTCCACCTCTGTTTCAACAAGGTTCTTTTAACAGATATAAGGTGGCCTTGTCTGAAGGTCTTTAGATGCCTAATTCACTTATCTGAGTGATGGCACCCATCTGAGAAAATACTTTCCAAAATGGTGTTGGAAAATGTCCTGCTACAGTACCGTACGCAGTTTCCTTACTATGCCATGGTGGTACATCAGCATGAAGAACTAGGTATCCTGTCTCCGGGACTGACTGTAAACCGGTGTCTGGGATGAACTTGTATGATATTTCTCTTCACTAGTCTCACAACCTGCAGATGTTTTCACCTCAGGGGACTTGTTTTGGCATCCATAACATCCTTTTTCAGGCAGTTCCATGGCCTGAGGGATGGAATGCCATCCAGAGGGACCTGGACAGGCTCGAGAAGTGGGCTCTTGTGAACCTCATTAGGTTCAACAAGGCCAAGTGCAGGGTCCTGCACCTGGTTCAGGGCAACCCCCAGTATCAATACAGCCTGGGGGATGAAGGGATTGAGAGCAGCCCTGCAGAGAAGGACCTGGGGAGTGCTGGTGGATGAAAAGCTGGACATGAGCCGACAATGTGCACTCACAGCCCAGAAAGCCAACTGTATCCTGGGTTGCATCAAAAGAAGCATGGGCAGCAGGTCGAGGGAGGTGATCCCGCCCCTCTATTCCACTCTCATGAGATCCCAGCTGGAGTACTGTGTCCAGCTCTGGAGTCCTCAGCACAGGAAGGACACAGACTTGTTGGAGCGGGTCCAGAGGAAGGCCACAAAAGTGATCAGAGGGCTGGAGAACCTCTGCTATGAGGACAGGCTGAGAGAGTTGGGGTTGTTCAGCTTGGAGAAGAGAAGGTTCCAGGGAGACCTTATTGCGACCTTTCAGTACTTAAAAGGGGCCTACGGGAAAGATGGGAACACGGTTTTTAGCCAGGCCTGTTCCGGTAGGACAAGGGGTGATGGTTTTAAACTAAAAGAGAGCAGATTTAGGCTAGATAGAAGGAAGAATTTCTTTACAATGATAATTGAAGATGTCCCTGCTCATTGCTGAGGAGTTTGGACTAGATGACCTTTAAATGTCCCTTCCAACCCAAATTATTCTGTCCTTATCTAGTCTGTGAAAAACTGCATTGTTTTGCTTCATTTCAAATGACTTTCTATGACTTTCTTTTGATGACATTTAGCTCTTGTACTTAAAGACACTGAATAATTGGTCCCTATCCACCATCTCAATACTACTCATGAATTTGCAAACCTTTATCATATCCTTCCTAGGACATGATATCCTTTTTATCCAGACTGAAGAGTTCTAACTTACTTAGTAGTTCCTCATCCAGAAGTCATTTTATATCCTTGCTGCCCCCTTCTCTGATCCTTTCCCAATTCTACTATATCCTTTCCAAAATGAGAGGACCCAAACTGTACCAGGTATCAAGGTAAGCTGGGGATTTATTCAGTGGTGTGATGATGCTTTCAATTTTGTTCCCTGTTCCTTTCCTAATATCCTTTTCAATTATTTGGTATCTTTTTTCTGACTTCTGTTGAGCACTAAGTAGCTATTTTCTTATGGAACTATTTACAAATCTAAGATTTCACTCCTGAGTAGCTGTGGTTGTAAAATGTCATTTCATATTGAAGCTAGATTTGCTGTACTTATGCACATCGCTTTCCCTTTACCTTCCTTGAATTCATTTGCCATTTTATTGCTCATTCAGTGTCAGGAATCTGTTTTGCAGTCCTGCATGGTTAGGTCTTGTCTTTACTATTGCAGATTTACCATTTCACTGCTTACCCCTGTTTCTGAGTGAGCCAGTGTTCACTATGCATGCACAGTATTCATTTAGCCTCACTGCAATGGCCTTGTCTTCTCTGGGTACTTGTTATCACATCCTGAACATTAACTGGGCCTACAGAGTTGCTCTGACAGAGCTTTTGCACTTTATGTGTTTGAAGGCAGAATTATTAGTCAATTTACTGGCAGATCCTTGTGCTGTTTAGGGTAGGATGGGAAGGTTATTCTGTTCCTGTATTTCATTTACTCCTCTCCATTGATTTTCATCTGGGCACAACTTCAGCTTTTTGAAGGACGTCGTCTTGTTCTCAAGTTCTCCTTACTAGGTGAGATTCATTAGTAGTGTGTTTTCAGTCGGGTGTTTTTCCACATGATCTCTCTGCAGCCTCTGAGGATTTAGCATTTTTTAGCGTCTCATTTCTGTTTCAGGTGTTCTCATCCTTTAACTTAAATGCAATTTTGAAAGTAAAGAAAGAGAGAGAGAGAAAAAAACCGAAGTCTACCTTGTTGCCTTTGGCAGTAGTCTCGCTGGCTCAGGGCCAGCCAGGACCTAGCCGTTCAAGTCAGACAATTACTGTTTGTAGTTACATCCACTTTTGTGAAGTTATGTTTTATCGGAGCTTGTGCTTCTGTGTTTGCGAAAGCCACAGCTTTTTATATTTAAGAGTTCATGATATCCTTACATGATGTTCTTCAACAAGGGATTTCCCTGCAATGAAACAGTTCATATGTGTAAGTTCCAGTGGGCTGTTTTTATGAGAAGTAAACTCTTAGGTTACTTGAGTGAAAGATGGGGGTTTTTTGTAACACCAGTTAAAATGGTGATGCCAGCTCCTACCTGACATTTGCAGCTATGCTGCTTGTTACACATGACTGAGAAAATAAACAATGCTTACAAGAAATGCTAGAAATAGAATATTTGATTCGTATTATCATTAGGGATAGGGGAAACCACGTAATTCAACAGATTGCAGCTAGTAAAACATTGATTTATTTTAATTCAGTAAACATTAAAGTTGCTCAGAAAAGGTAAAAACAGAAAAAAACAGGTCAGAAGACTAAAATATGGTTATTGCCTCTGTCAATAATAAACACGCCATAGACAGCGAAATGGATGGATCAAATGATGAGCAATCTGTGCATGCACTGCTTGGCTTTAGCGGTCCTTTTCTTACACACGGTTGGGGAAAACTGAAAGCCTTTTCTGAAATTAGGGACTGCATTGTAAAAATATGAAGGAGATATGGTTCTGCAGTTTGGCAGGTGCTGCAGGTCTTTGTCTCCTTTTCCCAGCTTCAGGGATCCAGCTCCTACTGAACTCATGACACTGAGGTTTGGCTGTAGGTGACTTCCTTGGCTTCCACCACACATCGTGCCTGCAAGTCTGTCTATCCAACTGTGTAGCCAGCCTTGAATAAAAGGCTGCAGGGCTTTTTACCTGAGTGGGTATCACAGCTCCCAGTAGGTGCACGGTCACTTTGGCCACTTGATGATGGACCTCTGCGCTCCCTATGAGGGCCAGCCTGGCATTCCTGCATGGTAGCGCTGTTACACAGGGGGACTGTGAGCGCTCAAGGGATGTGACACCTTCATGTGTTTTCTCCAGTCAAGCAAAATCAGACTGTTAGTGCATTGCTATTAGTGCTAAGAAAAAATACAAAATGAAATAACTTACAGCTTGTAGAGCAGTACAGTTGCAATTACAAAAACAATGTAAAGACATATTATACCAAATAGAAAAGGAAATAAAAATCTGTTCAATCAGAAGACTAGAATATACTCATTAGGTTAATTTTACATTGCATAAATAACTGATTATAGCTGGGATATAACAACTGAAATCATAAGTTCAGTACTAATTCTCTGCCAGATAATAAGAACTATCTTCTGAGACACTGGTGTTGATATTTCTCCATGGCTTGAGGCAATACTGCAGAAAATTATGAATATAATCTTAAGAAAATAATATATATTTGGGAATATATGTGTTTCATATAACAAAGGAACATTGTGCCTCATGTTTGTGTTATACTTTCTTATAGTAAGTAGGCGATTATACCTGACACAAACAACTATTTCTACCCAGATGCATGCTTTCCCCATGGAGTCTTTTGTGGGATTTTGACATGTCGTAGCCCGGTAAAACCAGGTTCATACATGCTTTCCAATTAATTGTGATAATAAGTTGTCAAGCTGCACCACTTAATTTAGTACAATGAAATTGTGTTTTAGTGGTTTTAGTGATTTTCATAAGATCTTGAAACAGTAATAGACAATGCACCTTTTTTTATTTATAACTGCAGTGTTTATGGTGGCAGATTTTTATAGAAGCAGTAATTCTGCTAACAATTGCACTGTCAACTGTTATCTCCAGGTCGGAAAACAAAAACATTTGTATTGAACACATATTTCACTGCTAAGTGATATGGGTATTTTAATTTGTAACCTTTCAAAGGAAGTAAATAACATTTTTTCCCTTCTGTTTAATGATTCCCCCCCCCTTCCTAATCAATCCATTTTTCCCTTTGAAATCAGTTTTACTCTATTTTTGGAGCTTATCAGTTGTAGGTGACAGCAGGCAACTTCCTATGCATTGCACAGACATGAAGTAAAGTCTTTATCTTTCAAGTCAGATTGCAGGTGAGAGGAGGGGACATACTCTGAAGAATTTGCACCTTTGCCTTGGGAAAGCTCCGATACTTGATGTTTGATTCTTCACTTACTCTTGTCTGTGCCACTTCTAAGCTGGAACAGAAATCTCTCTGCCAAAGCTTCTCTCTCTCTCCTGCAGGTGTTTCTTCCATAGCAGTGAGCACCATGAGTTCAGATAGCTTCCCAACCATAGTACCAGAAGCTTAGTAGTTTGAATGAAGGCTCAGATCTTGCCAGAGCTGGGAGCCAGATTCTTTAGAGAATATATTTCCTATAATATATTTATATGAAATATGTATTCTGATAAGTAAGTTTGTTGATTTTCCAAGTTTTCATACTTAATCTGTATGGTCATTGCACCGACTTTCAGGCACTTGTGTCTATTCACTATGATAATGGTTATCCTAAATGGCTCACTAAAGTAAAATAAATAAGGAAAAGGTCTGCTGGTCTTTTCACTGTACCTTATGCTGTGAGACAAACATATGTATTTCACTTGGCTGTATTTTCTATGTGCTTTTTTAGACAGGGTTACAGGGGTGGACTCCAGAGCTACTTGGGCCAGTGGCAGAAAATTACATTGGCTCCACCAGGAAAAATGACTCAACCCATGTGTTTTACTTTTTTGAGAAATGTGATATACATTTGCAGGTTTCACAGTCCCTCTTGGAAGTCAGACATTCTGAGCTTTGGACACCTAATATTCAGCATTTTGTCAGAAAGTCTGTAATAATTAAATTTTAAACATTTTGGTGAAATATAATCTGAAGAAAACAAGCTTTTAAAAGAGAGAGATGGTAAAGTATATATTGTGCATCTTATATGGTAGAAACATTGTCTGTCATAATCGCTCCATTGATCTGATATGTTTTCAAAAGAAATTTCATACTTCATGCAACCACGTATCTTTGCCGTGTTTCCCAGCTTAAACAGAAATCAAATTGTCTTCCAAATAGCTGTAGACAAACTAACTTGCATAAATATGGATACTGTTAATGATTTAAATTTAGAATGATATAGCAGTCTTTCTTGATTCATGACATCGTTGTTATAAATGACAATAACAATTTTTAGTCTGGTGTATTGACCATATTGAGTAATTTACACAGTTACTGAGCTGTGTGGAAGGTTTGCACTTGAAGTGGAAAGACAACAGAAAAGAAGGGGAAATGTAATTCAATAAATTGCAACGTAGAAGGAATTAGGAAGTGTCTTGTTAGCTTCATAGTTTTAGCTTTGTTATTTTTTCATATTCTAATGTCTTGTCTCCCCCCCACACACTTTTGTGCTCTGGGGTAATTTAGAAATAGCTGGTGATCTCATCGAGCCTGTCAGGTGGTATACTGAAGTAAATAGGGTCATTTACGGCTTATCCTTAATATGCAATGTCATTATTTTTTCTGTGGTCAAATGGCCCACAAACCTGCAGGGCTCAATATAATTTGAAGCAGGTTTAGTCCTGTCAGCCACTAGCTTAGATTTTGAATTGAACCTTAAAAATCAAAGAGCACATTAGTCTTTAGAAAAACATTCCCCAAGTATTATATATAAATGGGTAGCACTGATCCTGCAACTTTCTACTCTGTTTTCCTGCAGTACCTATTCCAAATCTATCTCTACTTCTCTTTTTTTTTTTTTTTTGGTCCTGCATTTTACTGTTGTCTTTTGGTTTGCCATTCTGCAATCGAAATCTGTATGTTGCTGAGAACCCTTGGATCTACTTTCCCGTTCCTCTTGGAAGGCGCTCAGCATTTCTCAAGGTTAGGCTCAGCGTTAAAATCATCACAGTTGAGATTTGTTTCTAATTTTAGATGTGACACCCTCTTTTGTGATATGATATGACCATGTTTGTGAGGAAGGTGTTAGGACAACAGTCATATCTTTAGCCATGTATTTAATATAAAAGCAACAAAGATGAGGAAATCTCGAGGAGTTGATTTTGCTGGTCTTCTCACTCTTGTCTAAATAAGAAAATATCAAGCAATCCGAGAACTTTTTCAAATAAACTGTCAGGATTTTCTTAAAATAAGGATGGAGTGGAAAATTGACATACTATTTATTAATATTTATCAAATATGGAAAACAAGGAAACAGCTGGCTTGATGCAAGGTTTACTGCTGGTGCTCTTCTCAACAGCTCTACTAGTGTATTTGCAGAGCTCATAAAGGTGATCTCAGAGCTGAAGGCAATAATATGTTTTAAGTTTTAACCTAGTTCATTGCATACCTCTAACATTAGCTCACAGCGGTTATTTTAAGCTCTTCTTTTAATATAACCTAGTAATTTCTTTGCTATTTTTCGCTTAGTTGGTATAAGGCACCTGTAAACGCCAGGGTTGAATGTCTTGGTATTATGACAGACTTCACTCCCTTTTGTTATTGTTACTTCTAGAAAGTTTGTTTTATCATGAAAACAGACTGAGTCATTCGCTTTTTTAAAAAAAATTTGCATGCTACTGTTATATCTTCTCTTTGTGTAGCTTAGCTTTCTACTGTTTGGCATAATGCTTGATGATATTTATCAATATTCAACTAATAAAGGAGGACTGGTGTCAGTCTTGCAGATGCTTAGATGATGAATTTTGCGAGTTCAGTTCTGTCCTATGTGAGTGTAAACGCAAGGCTGTAAGGTGCTTCAAAATAAAGCCTCCTATTGTTTTTGTAGCACCATCCATGTGCATTGTTCTTCAAGAATATGAAGTGACCCCCACCCTCCCCCATGAGAACACACTTTTGAAATGAAAATGTAAGGATTTAGTAGATCCTTGTCAAATTTAGCACGTAAGACTGTCAAGGCATGACTGAAATGTATGTGGTCTGCACAGCATGATGCAGACTGAGGGGAAAGGGAGGAATGGTGAAAGGGTGGTAGTGAATTTGCAAACACTATCCTGCTGATAATCAGAAGATCTGCTGAACTGGCTAAATGAACAGTGCTACTATATGCCAGGTTTATTTGCTTGCCTTGAGCATGTTTTAAGCCAGGCATAGGAAAGTATCCATAAAGAGCTGAAGAAATACTAGAAATCTGGACATCTCTTAATTTATTTTTTTTTGAAACAGATCGTAGACACATTCTCAAAGCTTTGCTTTATGCTTTGCAAGCTCGTCCTGCTTGGTGACGTTGAACACATGCTTTTAAGTCACTGTATCTTGGTCAGTCTCTGATAAACAGTGTGGTTTTTCTCAAACTGTCATTTTTCTGTGTTTGTTTTTCTAGCAGGCTTCCAAGTTGCATAGTAACTATCCCTCTTCTGCAACCACCTCCCCACTCCTCCTCCTTTTCTATTCAGGATGCAACTCCCTTTCTGTGCACTGTGGGAAAACAGTGTTTTCTCTCATGGAATAAAAAGCCTACCTTTGTTTCATGTTGGCCAAAAATAGGGCTTTATAACTCTCTGTTTTCCATATAACAAAGGATAAAACTGGCTCTGGAGAGATGATTACAAATGATGAATATTAAGTATACAAGCCTCATAGTATATTGTCGGTGTCCTTACATCAATTTTGACATGATGAGGCTTTATAATCAAAGGAAAATGATGCTTTTTGGATGCTTCCCCTTTCAGTTGCCTACCATTGGTATTGCACCAATTTGTAATGTGAAAATGAAGTCAAGAGTTGCCTCTGTTATTTGAATAGGTGGCGAAACAGGAGAGGTCTCTCCCCTTTCGTTGGCTTTTAAAGAACTAAGTATTTCCAGGAGGAAAGATACACAGTGTTAGCAGCAACGAAACATAACACATGATGTGGGGTGATTTCTGGATGCCATAACCACTATTGTCCTCTCCAAAAAAATGGAACGAGACATAACAAAATTGGCTGTGTTTGATGTTTTCTTTTAATTTGGGGACTCAAAGGAAGAATTTCAGTAGCTGAGAAAACAATTTCTGCAGCATCTCTATAGATGGAGGAAAGATGAAAGTATGCAAGTACAATAAGAAAACAAGTGGTACAGAACACATTCTGAATTGTATTTGATGAAGAATGTTCAGGCTGTGAATAAGAATAAAGAAACTGCAGGGTACGATGTCTATTAAAGGATCAAAGAGTAAGAGACTAAGTTGTGAAATATAGTGAAAAATATAGACAGAAGAAGATTAAAACAGAGAATTAATGATCCAAAGCTTCTGGGAGGAGAGATTGTGGAGCAGTCTTTGTAGAAATTATAGAAAGCAAATACAAGAGAGAAAACAGGAAAAGAGAGGGGCATTTATTTATGCACGAAAGGAATGGGAGACCTGATAAATGTTTGACGTGAGCTGTTCTTTGAGGAGTGCTTTGCATCTGCTTTTTGAGTTCAACATTCAGCAGAAATTATGGCAGTTAAAAGCCGTGAAATGAAGTCTGAATTAATGGGTTTGGAATAAATACGACTTCTGATGATTGTCTGGTGTTGTCTTAGCTGGTAGCAGGTCAGTGGAAGATGTTTTCTTGCAGAAGCAGGCAGGCAGTGAGACTGTGGTGGGTCTCCAAGCCCCTGGAAGAACAGGGAAGTAGCAGTGGCAATGGTAGTACAATTACAGTACGAAGCCACAACCTCTTCTTATATCTGATGGAGGGGGGCACTCTATATTCATCATCACAACAATGAGGTCTCTTCCAAATAATTTTTTCAGCCTGGATGGAGATATCTTGGCTGTATGTATAATCTTCATACCGATTCAGATATGGAAGAAAAGAACAATATTGCCTGCTAATGTCAGTGGTTTTCTGAGCAAAGGATCTCAATTCTCTGGATTGACCTAAGGAGGAGAATTTTAAGCTGGTGGAACAACAGCCAGGTATTTGGAGACTTCTTCACAAACAAGAGACTAGCATGGGAGAAACCTCAAAGTGTGTTTTCTCTGAGATTTTAGTAAGTGAGGCATGGAAGAAGTCAGCATTTCGCTATTGAATGAAAGGTGCAGTTAAAGAAGGAGAGCAGGGGAGAGAGTCACATGTCTGCAAGAACTGAAGAGGGACTAATGGCAAGAAAGGAAAGACGTAGAAAAAAATGGTCATCAGTTACTAATTTTCTCTTGGAAAACATCATCCTTTTTGATGGGAATAGTAAATGCAGCCACAACAATACAAAGACTGTTCTTATGTTCAATTTAAAAAGGAAAATGCTACAGAAACATTTACCTCTGTTGCAAATGTGGTTTCCAGACTCATGGGAAGGGTATAAAGAGAACTGGCTAGACTAACGTTGACTAGAGCAGAGGCAGTTTATCGTGGTCAATCATTGTTCAAATATCCTCATGCCAAAAATAGACCAAAAACTAACTGACCATGCCAGGTCTGTGCTGGAGATGAAATAAAGGGAGCAGGTGTGTATGACCACAGCTTCAGCTGAGTGGAGAAAAAAGTCCTTCAGTTGATCTCATTAATTCATCAATGTATAACAGATTCAAAGACAGAAACATTTGCCCAAAGGTGTGCATTTGTTTTTTAGATTTTTTTTAAAAAATGCATTATCTTGAGCTAAAGTAGATGATTTTTTTCTTTAATGTCAAGCATTTAGTGTCTACATGAGTTTCACTCTTTGCCACAACTGTTGCTAAGCTGTCTTGTTTCTCCTTGTGAATGGAAATATTTCTAAGTTGTAAGCCTGGGAACCTAGAGAGAGACATAAGAAACTTTTTTTTAGCTGTGTTTTTTCGCAAGTGGCAATGTTCTGTTTACAAAACTACATAAAATGTTGTGAAGAGAAGGACAAGTTAAGGGAACACAGGTAAAAACAAAATGCTTTTCAAATACGAAAGAAAGCACAGGGGTTTTGTGCTTGTCTCTAACTTTTGAGGAAAAAACAGCTACTCCTGTGGTTTGGGGAAATCACATGCAATTTTATTTTGGTAATAATCAGTTATCTGAAATAATGAAGGCTTTAAAAAGCATTGACAGTCATGAACAGTAATTGGAACCTTGCCAATTCCCTGTGGAAGGATGCAGATCACCATTTTCTAACTGACTGTGCACTGTAGAAGTAGTTTGGCAAAAATATTTTGGCCTAAAGAAAGTGGATGTTCTCCACTTCCATGCTGTTTGAGCACCCTTAAAGCACTTTTCCTCTAAACAGTAATGTGAAATACACTGTTTATTCCCATTTCACAGATGAGGACCTGGAACACAGAGTATTATGCTGTGTCTGGTCACTGGAAGTCTGTGATTGGTGACTCCAGCTCAAGAGTGCTAAAACCTGAATGCCACAACAACCAACTAGACCATCATTTTCTTTTTTAAACATTCATTAGTCATACCTCAGGGGAACTTTTAAGAAATATATGACAAATACATAGATCTAAAAATCTTCACATGATCTTTTCCAGTGTTACCACAGGAAAAGTAGAAAACGGTAAGCAAAAAAAAAAAAAAAAAAAGTCCACTAGGGTTTTGTATGTCTGTAGCGAGTATTTCCTTTCTGTATGTGAATGAAATGCAAATTTCCTTCTTGGTACTGCCAGACTAAGACTTTTGCAGGTCTCACTTTCTGCCAGTGAAGAATTACATTGCTCCAGGTAGAGGGACAAATGTTACCTTGTCAAATATGGGAACAAGCCACCCGTGCAAGTCAGAAATAGATTATTGGCTCCCCGGGATTGTGAATGGCACGAGACATGCTCAGGCTGGTTTGCTCAGTTGTATGTGGAATCATGTGATGATGCTGTACTTTCCAAGAAGATAAAGATTCAATCCTCTTTCAGATCAGACAGGATATTATCATATCTTGTCCCCAAAATGAAAATTTGAAAACTGTATTATTAATTGTAATGATGGACAAAATTAGTTCTCTTCAAGTCTGTATGTCAACCAGAATAACATATAACAAGCCTTGCTGTGTATTGTTTTTCTCTTGCGCAGACGATAAAAATAAATGTAAAGCTTATCAAATGGGGTGGCCAAATGATATGGATTGTTTATCAGCCTCTCCTGTGACGCCAGCAGAGTTGGGAATGTCCCTTTGCCCTCTCAGTGCACAAATGGCACGCTCCGATTGCTGCCTCCTCTAGCACAGGAAAATTACGCACTGGTGTGGGAGTTTTGCACATGAGCACTGAAAGATGTGGAGCAAACAGAGTCTGTTAGCTAGGCTAAGTCTTAACGTAGCCTAAATTTAGTCTGAAATTTTATGAAAAGTAAAGACATCAGCCAAAGTCTTGTGGAAGTTAAGTAACCAATATTCCATTTTCTGCATCATCAGAAAATGCGGAGTTTGTACTGTATAGAAACTAATTGAAGAATACTGTTCTCCTTTTCAAAGGAGACCTTAATTGTTTATTTAACTAATGCAATTTAGATCTATACCATCATGACCACAAATTGTTAGAAACTTGAGTTTTTAAAAAAACTTTGTTTATGGAGTTCTAAGACTTACCCTCGCCCGCCATCCGCACAA